>PVHP010053946.1:0-10611 GCA_004024765.1 Zapus hudsonius | reverse complement strand
TATATATGATACAGTGAAAAATTATAAAAGGAATTTGGGAGACCTGACAAATCTGTAGCCTGGTGAGCTGAGGATTAGAATTTAGATAACACCCAGTAAAAATTCCAATGCACCCCAAAATTTAAGGAGTACCCGAATTCTTGTCTACAAAGTTAAAAAATTAAAATCATAGACAACCAGATATTAAGGTATAGTGGGAGACTTTATTATTTAAGGGAACATGGGGAGTTACAGAGTTCTCCAGCCAACAGTGTGGGGAGAACACGTGGGAGAGGTTTTAACAAAATCTATGTTGTTCAGCTAAACAAGCAGGAAAAGGAAAAAATCATGAGAAGGAAAGGTTCAGGTGGAAGAGAAATCCAGCCCCTCACCACAGCCATTAGGTGTGGGGCTGGGAAGACCTTACCGGTCCCTAGAGAGTCAGTGGTCCTTTGTCTAGGCCACCATGTGGAAGAAGAGAGAATTATCTGTTCAGTGTGTATTTCCTGCCCCAGGTGAGCAGGGAGACAAGTGGTTGGTTCATACCTGACCAATCAATTTTAGCGCCAATTTGAACTCTAGCTAGACACTTCCCACTCAAGGGGCGTCTATGGAGCTTGCCTGAAACTGTCACAAATCCACTCTAATTGGCCATCCCAGAACTGGAACCAGAGACAGAGATAAATGCCAAAATGCCATTGGTGCCCATCCCTAACCTTTAGCCTACATTAGACGACCCTGCCAGGTGGCTCAGACTTGCTCTCATGTCTCACATTTCTGGGGTGTTCCCAAAGACGACTTCTTTAGAAAATTCTTCTTGGCATTTGCTTTCTCTGTACTTTTCCCTTCTAGTAGTATTTCAGGTTTAGGTCCTTTTTCTGTTGCCAGTAATTCTAAATACTTTTTTTCTTGGCATGTGTATATGTGTGTGGTATGCATGCATATGTATGTGTGTGTGTGTGGGGGGCTGATAGCAGAGAAGAGGCTGAGTTTGGAGGGCACCCACTGGTCTCTGGGGTTTCCAGGTTTTCCTGTCTCAGGACAAGGAAGTGAACCAGAGACACATAGTAAAGTGATACAAATAGAGACAGTTGGTTCAGAAGGAGAAAGGCCCTCCTGAGGATGGGGGTGAGCGGGAAAAGACATACCCCCCAAAGCCCTGGGCCACTAGCTTCATGCCCCTCAGCATATTATTCATAGAACCCCCATCTCTCCCACCTGTGTGTTGCAGGTGCTTCCCATGAGTGCTCGGTTGTTTCATATAGACAGTAATGGAAGGTTTCCAGTCTTCGGGTTGCCATCACCTTCTTGATCTTGATGTCATCCTTTGTAAGTCCCTATTCTCCTGACACAACCTGGAAACCCTGGAAATCCTTCGAACTCCTCAAGGCTTCCACAGCCATGACCGAGGTCAGCCTGTAGCCCAGTGCAGCTACTGTAACTAGAATGGAAGGAGCGAAGATATTCTAAACAGACGCGCATGCCATTTTCTGTGGCTGTCAGACTATTGAAATAATGAACCCCAAGAGAGTGGAATTTCTGCAGGAATCTCATGTGCCAGAAAGAAAAAAAAAATCAAAGCAAGTGTTAGAGGGGAAAATTTGTCTCCCTAAGAGAGGAATTTCACACAGTGCTGGCCTCTTGTCAGGCCACCTTGCGGGGGAGACCAGAGCCAGATAACCATGGGCACCACCACACCTTGACCAGGATTTCTTAGCTCTGCATACCTCTGGCCATCTACTCAAATCTGAATCTCTTACATCAGGACCCTGAGGATGGACTTGGGATTCACTGGACCTCTTTGTCTCCCTTTCTAATGAGCCCACATTGAACAAATCTTCTCTTTTTTTGCTTTTCAATATTAATTTGGCTCTTTTAATAAGCTTAGAGAGGCTGGGTCGCCAGACCTGTTATGCTGAGGCTGTTAGGACACAGACTCTGACCCTAACGACTGTAACAATGTTGGCAGCTGCAGAAGGACAGTAGATCCTAACGCTGCTAACACTGCTCTCTGCGTTGAGATGAAATCGAATCTTCACCCAAAGAATTCAAGACTTTTCAAGGATCCGTGGAGAGGGTTCAGAGGAGAGAAGCTCATAGTGTTCTATAAAGAGTATGGTGAGGAGGGCTGGGGTTCTAGCTCAGTGGGTACAGTGCTTTCCACATGAGCATGAGGATCTGAATTTGGACCCCCAGGGCTTGTGTAAAAGCTGGGCATTGTGATGCCTGCTTGTAATCTCAGTGCTGGAAAGGCAGAGACAGGAAAATTTGTAGGTCTTGCAGGATAGCCAGTTTAGTTGAATTGGTGATCATGCCCCATGTTCAGTGAGAGACCCTATCTCAAAAAAAAAGTCAGGTGGAGAATGATTAAGGAAGATACTCTGCATTAACACACTAGCATCAACATACACATATGCCCATACGCACACATATGAACTCACATACACGCATGCACATAACACACACACATGTGCACACACACAAAAAGGAGTGTTGGTGGTGATAGGGAGGATTTATTCATAAGAGAACACGTTCCCATATCTTGTGGTTAATGACCTGGCAAGGTCATTGCTAGGAGAGCTCAGAGTCAGTACTGTGGAGGTGTCAGCACTATTCTGATGGAGTAATGAGTTAGCCATCCAAAGGTCAAGGGAGGTGGGAATGGGAGAAAGATTTATTATGTGAATCCAGAAAAATCCAACCCCTTAGTAAAACTCTCTCTCTCTCATCTCACTTCCTTCACCAAGACATGTGCTGGGGAAGGTGGGATGTAGTGGACACTGGTCGCCATGGGCTGCGGTTGGTCATATGTGAGATGCTGCTGCAGAGCACCGTGAAAGCAGGAGGGAATGTTAAGCCCACCGGGTAAGGCAGAAATGTATGTAGAAATGGTAAACAAAGCTGGGGTAACAATCAGTGAATCCAGACCTGCAGGGATCTGTGACAAGGACCATGAGGATCAAGATAGAAAGTTATCTAGAGCTGGGTGTGGTGGTGTACGACTTTAATCCAAGCACTTGGGAGGCAGAGGTAGGAGGAACACCATGAGTTCAAGGCCAGCCTGGGCTAGAGCAAGATCCTACCTCGAAAAACCAAAAACCAAATCAAAACAAACAAACAAACAAAAAGAAAGTGATCTAGGTAATATTTTGCATAATCACCAAAAATTAAGTGAGAATATTGATAGCCTGAAATCTAAAAGCTGATGCAAGGTGCTAGGTGGAAGTGAAAATATTTCACTATTATTTTTGCACGCATGCATGTGTGTAGTATGTGTGGTAGGTTTAGGGATTGTGTGTGTGTGTGCACTCCCCATGTGTGCATGCGTGCACAGGCTAGATTAAACATCAGGTGTCCTCCCTCCTCTGTTACTCTTCTGTTTCATTCCCTTGGGATGGACTCTCTCACTGAACCTAGAGTTGCCATTTTGTTCAAACTGGCTCACCAACGAGCCCCAGAAATTCTCTTGTCTCCAACACTCACAGGACTGAGATCACAGGCTTGTGCAGCCATGCCTGGCTTTTTGTATGGATGCTGGGGATGAAACTCAGATCCTTACACTTGCGTGGCACATGTTCTTACCTGCTGAGCCATCGCCCCTCCAGCCCTTCCATTGTTTCAAGAATGAAGCCAGTTACCCCACTGATTTAAGAGGTGGGCAAATCACTTCAAGGGAGCACTCTAACCCCTTATCATAAGCATGTGGAGTACACGTGCTCCCAAAGGGAATTTTGATCTGTGATTGCACCAGAAATAGACCTTCCAACAGCTTGGAGATAAGGTCGATATTGAGAATAATAATGGGGATCTGACATGTTAGCATGGTCTCAGTTTAGTTTGATAAAACATGGACACCAGGCGACAAAGGGAATTCTGACCTAAGTCTGTCTCACAGAGGGATTAATAGGTGTAGGGACCTGATATGTCCTGTGGGGGGGGAGAGGGAGAGAGACAGAGAGAGAGAGAGACAGAGAGAGAGAAAGAGAGAGAGACAGAGAGAGACAGAAAGAGAGAGCGAGAGAGACAGAAAGAGAGAGAGTGAGAGAGAGGGAATGGGTGAGCCAGTGCCTCCAGCTGCTGTGAATGAACTCCAGATGTATGCACCCCTTTGTGCATCTGGCTTTACATGGATACTTGGGAATCTAACTCAGGTTGTCAGGCTTTGCAGACAAGCACCTTAACCAACGAGTCATCTCTTTATCTCCCTTGTGGATATTTTTTTTTAAAAGCTTTTTATTGACATTTTATCTCTATATGTAATGTATTTTGAGCAAAATCCCCTCCAATTACCTTCTTTTTCCCCCTTCTTGTCCCCTGCCCCTGAGCCCCTTCTTCCCAAGAGTCATCCTTCCATCTTGATGTCATTTGTTTCTTATGTGTGATCCATGGAGTTTAACTGGGGTCGCCTTCATAAACATGGGTGGGTGATTCTTTAGCAGAGCATGTACAACCTACTGGCAGCTCTACTACTAAAGGACATGTCTTCCACTTACCAAGACACTATTCACTGCCAATAGGTCGTCATGGAGGGATGGAGGCCCTCTTTGATCATCCATGATGGAGTGCTGATGGGTCCAATACCGTGCGGGTCTCGTGAAGGTAACATCAGTTGCTGTGAGGTCATGAATGCAATGACCATAGTATGTCTGGATATGTGGATATTTTCTTGTCTCCAAGTCCATCATGAGCATGAACACATAGAATACCATGTGATCCATGTGGCTTGAGAAAGAAGCAGGCGAAGACCTCCATTGTGCATTCTGAGAGGCACTGACTGTTACAGGTGCAGATTGGAGTCTGCAGGACACCTGATGAAGTTTCCAGGTTTTTGACTCCAAGGTATACACGAGGGACACACGTTAAGGGAATAGAAACAGAAAAGGTTTATTAAGAAAGAGAAAGGCACTCCCTAGAATGGCAGTGAATTACTGGGCTATGTAAATTATCTATAAAGAGTCAGGAAACTCCTGGCCCAATGCTTATGAAATTTCCTTCCTGCACTGCCCACACAGGAAGGGATGTTCATTTCTAGTTTTTCTGAGCTTCCCTATATCCTGCCCCCTACTGAGAGGTTGCCTTCCTGTAAACATCTTCAGAGACCCACCCAAGATAATTAAAAAGATCAAGTTGACAACAAAACCTAACCATCACACATTCCTATTAATCAAATTAATTTTACTGGTGAGTAAAAGGTGATGATGGTCTGCTAGCTGAAAGGTGGGCCACAAATGCATCTCTTTAGAATATCCTCTCCCCCGCTAAGGTGTCACTGTAAGATCATAGTTACAAGAGAATATTTTTATCCATCTCTGGGCACATCATGTGTCCATTATTAATGTGATGTAGGGAGTGATGGATTTGTATCAGACCTCACACTGTGTGAGACATGGAGCTGAGTGTCTCAGAACCTCCCACCCCTCATCATCACCCTCTACAAACACTGGGTCTCAGTAGGATCAGCCCCCGCATGCAAGAACTGGGGAAAAGAAACCCCAGCTCAGCCCTGTACTTTGTAACTGTCTCATATTCAATCGTCCCTGGCAGGTGCAGAGAATGACTCATTCCCCCTACGCGTCTGAAAACGTCCCTTTCATGTTTCACAAACAACAGCCTGGCAGTGCCATTGTCTCTGTTAGTTATTTTCATAATTCATAATTATCTCCGTTCTTAAAATGTAGACGCACTTTTAAAGGCATGATCCAATCTTGCCTGATTGCTGCCACATTGTGTTCGCGGTAATTACCATTCATTTGGCTTTTGAGGCTGTTGAATGAATTTTCCACATGAGATTCCTTAATTTGTACATATTTTATTGCTATAAAATAGGTATTGGCAAGTTGCCTAAACTAGAGCGAAAGCCTTTAATTCCTATCACCATGTGATAAAAACAAATTGAGTGCAAACTGAGATGCTGAAGGCAGAACACTAGAAATGGATTCATTTTTTTCCTCCCTAAACCAAGTTTCCCCAGGTGTGTGACACAGGTAAGATTGAGGTAACATCATTCAGGCTATGAGTTCAAACCTGTTTTAGCCTTTGTATAAAAATAATAATGATATCCATCCATGATAGCTAACCTCTCACTCACTCTGATTCCTCTGGGAAAAGTTGTTTGGAGTGAGAACAGTATTTATATTTTTCATTTTTTGTGTGTGTGGGGGTGTAGTATCTGTGGCGTTCATGTGTGCATGTGTTTGGTGACTGCACATGTGTGTGCCCATGTGTGTGTACACGTGCAGAGGCCAGAGGAGTCTTCTCTGCCACATTCTTCTGCCTTCTGAGATGAGGTCTTTCCTTGAACCTGGAGCTCTTCGGTTTTCTTTCTTTCTTTCTTTCTTTCTTTCTTTCTTTCTTTCTTTCTTTCTTCTTTCTTTCTTTCTTTCTTTCTTTCTTTCTTTCTTTCTTTCTTTCTTTCTTTCTTTCTTTCTTTCTTTCTTTCTTTCTTTCTTTCTTTCTTTCTTTTCTTTTGCTGTCTTAGCTGACCAGTGAGCCCCAATGACTCTCTTGATTTTTGTCCCCTGAAGGATTGGGATTACAGGTATTTGAGCAGCCAGACTTTTTATGTGGGTGCTGGGGATTAAACTCAGGTGCTCATCCTTGTTCAGCACATCCTCTTACCTTCTGAGCCATCTCCTCATCCCTATTTTTTTCATTCTTAAAAAAAACTTTTTATTGATAGCTTCCATAAGTATAGACCATAAACCATTATGATTCCCTCCCCACCCTCCTTCATATCTCCTCCTCCTCTCAATTAGTCTGTTTTGTTTCAATGTCATCATCTTTTCCTTATTTGTAGGTACCATTATGTGTAGGTATTATCAGGCACTGCAAGGTCATGAATATCAAGGTCATTTTGTGTCTGGAAGTTTGCATTGTAAACAGTCCTATACTTCCTTTAACTCTTACAGTCTTTCCACCACCTCTTCTGCAATAGACCCTGAGCCTCTGGAAGTGTGATAGAGATGTCCCGGTGTTGAACACTTCACTGTCATTTCTTCTCAGCAATGTGATGTCTTTTGAGTTATCCCAGTGATCATCACCATCTGAAAGAGAAGCTTCTCTAGACAAGAATGAGAGTAGCATTATTGTATGGGTATGGTCATTTTTAACAAAAAGTGCTTATAAGGCAGTCTGGTGGGCATAATATATGTATTTAGCCAGACAACAGGGCATTACTCCCCAAGGGCTCATGACCTCCCCATTCATAGGCTTTTGACTAGGTCTTCAGTCCCAGGCATGTATTCCCTCCCATGGAATGGGCCTCCAGTCCAATTAGAGAGCCGTTGGTTTCCCCCATAATAGATGTGTCACTATTGCCCCAGTTGGCACATTTGGTCTGGCTGGCCAGTCTTAAGGCTTTCAAGGTCCACTGCTGTTCACCACAGTTGATGACTTCTCTCTCCCATTTGGGCTGCATTCAGCCATAAATTTTTCCAGCTTTCTGTCAGCTGGTTAACAGGGAGGAAGTTTCTAGCTCAGCTCCAGCTTGATTTCTCAGTGACCTGCAGCCCAAGCATATGTGGTCTTCAGCAATAGGGTCGTACCATCTCATTCTGGTGGGCAACCAAGAGCCTTGGCAATGACCTACAATGTTTTGGGGGGCCTTAGGAACCTCCCTGGATAACATCCCACCCTTGGCACTGAAGTTTTTCTAGTAACAATCTATGGCTACTGGGTGTGCCGTTATATGAAGGAGAACATGTGGTGTTTGGATTTCTGGGCCTGAGTTACCTCACTGTAGTATGATCCTTTCTTAGCGCGCAAAAGAGAGAGAGAGAGAGAGAGAGAGAGAGAGAGAGAGAGAGAGAGAGAGAGAGAGAGAGAGGCAGGAGTATGGGCATGCCAGGGCCTCCTGCCACTTCAAATGAACTCCAGATGTATGCACCACTTTGGGCATCTGGCTTTATGTTGGTACTGGGGAATTAAATCTTGGTCATCAGGCTTTGCAAGCAAGTGCCTTTAACCACTGAGCAATCTTCCCAGCCTTGGGTTGGCTCTTATGGGAGGTGAGGGGACAATGGTATGTTCTTGACCAAACTGTCATCAACTAGGTAGTAATCATACAAGGCTTAGATAATTACATACCAATGACCTTTGGGAAGTTCAGGATGTGATGGATCTACCCAGGCCTAGAAATCTGATTCAGATTCCGTGCTTATGAGCAGTAAACCGAGCCTGGCAGTTGCAGATCTTTGTTTTGAAGAAGGGGTCCAGCCCCAGTGACCTCCACCCCTGCTAATATCTGCTCACTACCTAACACAGTGACTCCCAATTTTCACTAGCGATTTGTTTTTCTGAGGTAACCAGTATCTTGAATTTATTAAAGATATCTTACTTTGGTTTTCTCTAGGGCTTTCCCTCTCTTTTCCTTTTTTTAAAGTATATGTGTGTGCCTGTGTACATACATGCACATGTATGTGAAGGCATTTCAAGGATAACAAACATATAAGTGTAGGAATATGTCCATGGAGGCTTTGAAGTGGTGGGAACAATTTAGGCTGGAAGATCGTAGAAACTGGTGGAAGAATCCAGAACAAGGGTCTACTGACTATAGGAAATCAAACAATTTCTATATTAGGAAAGACCTTGAAGTTCACCTAACCCAACATGTGAATTCTGTCTACAACTTAACCTTCTGTTATCTCACTTATTTCTTTTAAAATGAAGCTTAAGAAATGGATAGATGTGGGCTGGAGAGATGACTCAGCTTTTAAAGGTGCTTGCTTGAAAAGCCCAATGGCCCAGGTTAGATTCCCCAGTACCCATGTGAAGCCAGATGCATCAAGTGGCACATGTATTTGGAGTTTGTTTGCATCAGTGGGAGGCCCTGGTGTACCCATTCTCTCTCTCTCTTTCTCTCTCTCTCTCTCTTTCTCTCTCTACCACACACACATAAATGAATAAAAAGAAATAGACATGATTTTCAAAATGCTAAAAAGATATCTCAACTGGTAAAGTGTTTGCCTAGGTTCTGAGTAATAAAATCATCTAAAGATGTACAATGTTATTTACTTACTTATTTCAATGTAAATGAACTCCAGATGCTGCAAATGAACTCCAAATACATTGTACGTCTGGCTTTATGTGGGCACTGGGGAATTGAACCTGGGGCATCAGGCTTTGCAGGAATGTATCTTAACTTCTGAGCCTTCTCTCCAGCCCAATGTTTTTTTTAATGTTAATGTAAATAAATATGATTAAAATTTCAATATATAGAATTTTTTCAAGTTGTGATTTTTCTGGATACATTTCCTTGTTGAAAGATAGATTCTGTTATAAAAAAGCAAGCATAGGTCACATATTAGCCATGTTGCATTGCTGAATTCTATATTTAAATGGTAATTAGCATCCATTTCCTATACATTTACTATTACAAATTGCACACACATTACAAATGGAAGTTTTTCACTGAGTACTCTGCGTTTTGGTTATTCCTTTCAAAACAATCTGTGTCATTAATCTCACTCCTGTGCAACGAAGAAGAAGATCTCTCACACAGAGATTCTCCCTCTATCTTCATCCTCATTAAAATTGACCCGAGTGAACAAGGATGGAAAATAACTATGAAGGCAGAACTTGTTGTCATGGTAATAAACTTGTCTAGCCATGAGAACCATTTGGACGCAGGGTTGGTATTCATAAGAGAATATAATGGAGATAAACGACAAAGCCTGAATAAGTCTGGAATATCTGGTGTAAGTCCTCCTTTCAAGTGTGTGTGTGTGTGTGTGTGTGTGTGTGTGTGTGTGTGTGTAGTTCAGAAGCCAACCTTAGGTATCATTCCTCATGAATATGACTCACCTCTTTTTGAGAAATGGTGTCTTATTGGTCTGGAGAGCACCAATTAGGCTACACTAGTATCCAGTAAGCCCCAGACATCCTCCTGTCTCCACAGACATGAACCACCACACATGGCATTTTTGTGGGTACTGGGAATGGAGACTAGGTCCTCATGCTTGCACAGCCAGTATTTTACCAACTAAGCTGCCTCCCAGCCCCATGGGAGTTTCTTTAACCCCACTCCAGGCATTAAAAGGAATACATGGGTCTGGGGATACTGTTATGAATCCATATCAACGAACCATGAAACCATCATTAAACCTTTGCAGTTATATACACACAATAAGAATCTGCTTGCTCAATTACATAGAAGTAACAATTAGACACCCTGCAATCAGTTGTTGGCAACAGTGAAATCCTTCGGGGTTCCATCTTCTTCCATGGCTCCTGAGCTTGCAGATCTTCTTTTGTATCCAGCACTCAGCAAGACATCCAGTTTTCATGGAGATGCTGGCAGGGATCTTAACAGTTACTCCAAAGAGCTTGAGTTAACTTTATATCATTGTGATAAAACACCGAGGAAATACCTTAAATATGTTAAAGGGACAACCAGTTTATTTGGGCTTGTAGTTCTAGAGGGCTGATTCCTTGTGGTGCCTGGCTCTGTTACAGTTGGGCCTATGGTGAGGAAAGAAATCACTAATGGAGCTGGAGAGAGATGGCTCAGTCAGTAAAGTGCTTGCCATGCAAGGCTGAGAATCTGAGTCCCATGCCTAGAACCTATGGAAAAGGGTGCCAGGGGGCTGGAGGGAGGTGTTAAATGTGCTTTCTGCACAAGCATGAGGGCTGGAG
>PVHP010053945.1:0-11045 GCA_004024765.1 Zapus hudsonius | reverse complement strand
ATGGACTGATCCAATATGCCCAATGAGGAGGAAACCCAGTAGATTGGGAAAAGCGAGGAGGGAAATGAGCCATCATAAAATTTGCTCATATAAGTATCCAATTATGAATAATAAAGGTATCAATAAAAAATATCCAGAAAGGCTCATGGTGGGGAAGTGGCAAAAAGTTGCTTTTAGGAGCCAGGAAGGAACAGGAGCTAAAGCAAATAAATCTTTTGAGTGAGAGACAAAGGATGTCAAAACTGAAAGCCAACTGTTGTAGAATTTACCCAAAATTCAGAAAGACTCCCTCCTAGAGAATCAAAGCCAAGAGTTAATACATCTGCAGGGTGTACAGCTGTCCAAGACTGCCTGAGTTATTTCTCAACAGCACCTTGGGAAGCCACTGTCTCCGACTCAGTGTTACAGCAGACAATGTAAAGAGAAGACACTGTGACACACAGTTCCAGATATTGGTGATACAGTCTGTTATATGACTGGTAAGTACAAGGAAGATGTCTAATGGACTGGACTGGCGCCTTAGTTCTCTTGATCAAAATTGTGTCCTTAGAACCAATACCATAGCACACACTAAGAACCTGAAAAACCATGAACGGGTATTTCCTGACGCAAATCCACTGTGATGATTCAGTTTGGGGAAGCAGTAAGGAAGTGGGCTGCCTGGTCAGAGTGAATTTCGGTGATTTTTCCCATGCCCGGGTGCCTGCTGCTTGTGATTGAAATGAAGACACTCAAGACTTGGTCTGCAGCACTAGGAGGCTCAGGTTCTGTATGGAGCCTGCTGTGGAGTGGGGATAACTAAACAGAGAATGTCTTTTGTTGTCTTTTAGCAGCGGCAGTTCTTGCTGCAAAGAGACTAGTGACCTAAGTTTTCTGTTTGGCCCCTCCACCTTGGCAGTGGCTACTGATTGGTCTTGGGTGCTGGACGATGGCCACCACCCTGTGGGAGTTTCTACAGCTGCATTTGCTACCCTCCTGGTGCTTATCGTTCAAAATTGCTCTTTGAGAAAATCTGGCTGTTTAGGAAAATTTCCAAATTTCCAGTGTAAAGCAGAATTCAAGGGGCCATAGAAATTTATAGGAATATAGATTCTGGGGCCCCTCTTCAGTTGTATTAAGTTTCTCTGGCCCTTATAAGAACCTGGAAATATGAATTTTTAGCCAGTAATCTAAAGGTTTTGAAAGATTACTCCAGAGCTGTTCTGAGGGGAATCTCTTCTGACAGAACCTATTGGGGTAGGAATTATTAAGCTTTTATATTATGTTCAGTTGAGTTGATGTGGTTTTCTACCAAGTTCCAATTTCATTTGTGCATAAATAAAATATATAGCTGGAACTCTATTTTCAATGTCCAGAGGAAAAAATAATTAAGATTTAGAGAGAGAGTTTATTGGATTAAGAGGAGGAGAGGACAAAGTACAGAGAGCTCCCATCATGAGTGAGGAAAGAACACATGTGGGAGATACCCCTCTTGCTGGAGCCATGTGGCTATAGTGAGAGGACTTACCAGAACCAGGGGTGTCTCAACTGGCCAGCCAAGTGAGAGGAAGAGAGAGCAATTTGCCTCCTCCTCAGGTATAAAACTCTTGGTGGTATTTCCTGTTTCCTGCCTCAGGTAGCCAGAGAGACAGTTGATTGGTCTGGGCCAGGTTGGCTCAGGATGTTTAAGCTTGACCAATCACAGTTCCAGGATTTGTGTTCTAATAAAGGTGCCCTCCCACTCTTGGAAGGAGCTCAGGTTGTAGGAAAAAAAATTATTTAAAATGCAAGAAGATTCTCATACCCAAACCCCATGTCACCATCTGTATCTGTTACTTTCTCATTGCTGGGACCAAATACTTGACCAGAAGCAATAGGGAAAGAAAAGGTTTATTTTGGCTTGCACTTCCAGAGGGAAGAATTTGTTATGTCAGGGAAGGCATGGTAAGTCAAAAGCCAGTGTCACGTCTTTATATAACAGGGAGGAAGTAGAAAATGATGAACACAAGCAGAGGTGGGCTGTAAAACCTCAAGGGCTTCATTCAGAATTCCAAGGAGGAATTTAAAATAACAAGTTCTTATTTTCCAAGGTGGATGATAGAGTTTTTTTTTTTTTTTTTTTTACATTTGAGTGTGTCTGTTTGTGTATGTTAGTTTGAATTTGATAGTTTATATGGCCCCATAGACTCAGGCATTTTATTATATTAAGCTTTCTATTTGAGTCTCTAGCAGGCAGATCCCTGATACAGGTGTGTGTGTATGAGGGGGTGTGAATGGAGGTGAATCTTCACACCAGCCCAAAGGTGTATGGTATGGAGAAGCAGTTTGAGCTCTCAGTTTGTGCTTGCTGGTAGGTGGTGTCTGTTGGTGCTATCTCTGCTTGGATCTGTGAAAGGGACCCAGCTTCTGCCATTGATGGCGTTTCCTCTGGATTTGTAAGCTGAAATAAACCCCTTCCTCCCATGAGCTGTGTCTGGTTAGATGTTGGTCCCAGCAATGTGGAGCTGACTACAACAGTGTGTGTGTCTATAGCGTGTGGGGTGTGTCAGTGAAGGACTGATTCCAAGCTCTCATTTCTTAGTTGTATTTGGATTTGTCCCTACATGACTAGCTACACAGTGTTTTCTCATACTGTTATTGTGATCAAACTATGTGAACTTCCCCTTTAAACATCCAATTTAATAATACAACAGGTAAAGAAAAAACAAAGTAATAATATTGGCATATCAATCAAGTAAAATAATACTGGCAAGGTAATACATCCATGTAAAACTTGAACTCCTCCCCCTCTTTGGCTTACTGACTCTTCCCCACACTGGTCCAGCACCATTTCCATAAGTCTTCCTGAATTCCCAAGAAGCAAGAACATTCTCATCTCCCTGTCACTACCATAGCTTTATGTATCACAACTGTTGTGTTTGTGATAAGTTCATATGTCTTCTCGTTACATACATTGGTGTTGCAGTCAGCTTTCTAGTTGCTGCATGGAAAGAACCCAAGCAAAAGTGGCTTATGGAGGAATAGGTTTATTTGGCTTATGGACTCAAGGGGAGACTCCATCCTGGAAGGGAAAATAATGGCATGAGCAGAGGGGTGGACATCACCTCCACCACAGCACTGGAAACAGCGGCAGGAAGGTGTGCCAAATACTGGCAAGGGGAAACTGGTTTATAACCCCATAAGCCCGCCCCCAACAACATAGCTCCATTGAGGTTGTAAAGTACAAACTGCCATCAGCTGAGGATCGATTACCCAGAACATATTCATTTGTTTGTGGGGAACACCTGGATCAAACCATGACAATTGGTCACACTTATCTGATGTTTCACTTCCCACAGTTTCAGTACCCATAGTCAATTAATCCAAAAATATTAAATGGAACATTCCAGAAACAAATAATTCATAATTTTCAAGTTGTGAGCTTTTCTGAAAAGTGTGATCAAGTCTGGTGTTCCCCTCCCCCAACCTGGGATGTGAACCATCTCTTTATCCAAAGAATCTACTCTGTATGCACTAACTGCCAGTTAGTGACTTAAGTTAATGTTAGGAAAAAGCATACTACTATAGGAAAAATAATACTAACTAAAGTTTCTGGCACCCACTTGGGGACTTAGAACGCATTCCTCATGAAGTAATTGAGTATTCCTGTAGGCTAGGAATTTTCTTAAATCAGCACCAGCAATTGTGTTCTTCCTTGAACAGCATATTGGGCAGCACCTGTCATACAGCACATACTCACTAAATATCTGCCTTAATTACCTCACAATATGAATGAAATTTACTTCTTTCTCTTAGTTCTTGATCATCTCACTACCCTCCCCAACCAATGAGTAGGTTTGTCTCTACTCAACTCTTAAGTTGTCATCCAAAGGACTTCCTTATTCCTTCTTTCTCTGAGAGAAGGGGATTTCTTTCCTGGTACACAATTGTGAACAATCTTAGAACATACCCATAGACACTCCTGTTATCATTTATTAAGCATATAAAGAATGCTTTGGCTGAGCACTAATTTTTGCTTTACAAGGTCAAGTCATGGCCAAAGCTTCTCTGGACTCCAGTTTTCCTAAAATCATGTATCCAGATGATTAACACCAGAACATTTGAGTAAGAATTTTCAATGTTCCTCTAACTAATATCCAAAACCAAGGTCCTTAAATATATTTATTTCCAAGGACAATCTAAGGTCCATGTCATCTGCAATGGTTAATTTTGGTTATTATCTGGACTGCAGTAAGAGATGCCGAGAAACAAAGGGTAAAAACCAGAGGCTCCTGAGAGCTCAGTGCTACATGTGACATCTCTAACATCCTCCAAGGAGCATTGCAGAAGAAGGGACAGAAAGAATGCAAAAGGCTTCGTATCTGGTGGGTAGGAAAGAGAGATGCTATCTATCTTTCAGCCAGGAAGGGACTGGTGCAATCATGACCTCACAGTGGAAGTGGCTATGTCCATAAAATCAGCACAATATTGAGCTCATCAACATTTTGGCATTGATGATGGAGAGAAAAAATAATGAGACATCAAAACAAAGGAGGGATTACGTAGAAAAAGGATTGGGTTAACTGGACTTGGGCGGAGGAGGGGGAATCATGAGGGTAATGGAAGGGGATTATGATCATATTACAGAAATTCATGTATTAAAATTCTCATTTAAAAATTTAAAAGAAAGAGATGTCTAGAAAATTGCTACTGAGATATGACTATGCTGGAAGATGTGAAAAAGTCTTTAAGTTAGTTTGTGGGAAGAATATGGAAAAATTTGGAAGCGCAGGGTAGAAACAGAACTAGAAAGCTGTAAGTGGAGCAAAATGGATGGTTCCACTAAGAGCTTAGAAGACAATGTTGACAGGAACGAGGGCAATGAAGGCTATTCTGATGAAGATTTAGATGGAAATGAAGGTTCTAGTAGCTCGCTCTTGTTATACCATCCCAAAGAATTCAGCGACTGGCTTTTTCCTGAGATTTTGTTGTAGACTAAGCTTAAAGGTAATGGGATGACTTATCTGGCAGGCAGCACAGCACTTGGGCTCTTGTGTGGATAGTGTTGAATGGTTTTGGCCACATTTGTAAAGACAGATGGGAGCAAAGAAGAGCAGAGCACAAAAATTTGAAAAATTCACAGTGTGGCCAGAAAAGCAATGTGTGTAGAGATGCATCTATGAGCACTGTGGTTACTAAAGAGATTATCACCACTAAAAAGAAATCATGTTTTAGAGAAGATAATGGTGAGCATCTCAGAATCAGGGGAAACCATAAAAGGCTCAAAGGCATAAAAATGAAAATTTGTCTCAGACTTCCATGTGAAAGGAGAGACCTGGGGCACACTGCATACCCAATGGTACCTAGGTCATATTCAGCCATCAAGGCATGTTGAGACTACTACAACCTTATTTCGAGTAGGCTCATGCTTCGGTGAGCTGGTGGCAGTCCTTGGTGGTGGCTACAAGATGCTGGATCTGCAAGCATGCAGAAAGCAAGAGCTATGGTGTCAAAGATGCTTCCACCTAGGTTACAAAGGAAGGCTTAGGAGGCCAAACAGTGTGTGTCAGGGCCAGAGTCCCTGCAAGCAGACCCAGATAAGGCCAAGGGTAGATGTATGAGAGTAAAGCTAATGTGCAATGGAGATCCCAACAAGAAGAAACATACAATGACTGTCAGACGGCTTTTGCTTCAGGCAGCAAACAGCCAGCCCTAGAGAGTGGCTATGCAGGTTACCATCAGCAAGGCTACAGGGAAAGGGCTGCCTGAGCTCTTTGAAGCTCACATCAGGCCACAAGGTGTCCTGGTGCTGGACATGGAGCTGCGGGATTTAATGTTTTTCCCGTAGACTTTTGCTCTTGCTTTGGTCTGGTCTCTGTTATGTCCAAATTTCTTCCTTTTGCAATAGGAATGTTAGCCCTCTGCCTGACTCATCAATGCACCTTGGAAGGAGATAATGTGTTCTGAAGTTGTAAATAGGAACTTAAAGGAGAATTTGCTTTGTGTGACAAATAAGACTTTCTTTTGAGCAATGCTGGAATAGGTAAGATTGCAGAGTCCTGGAGAGATGGACTAAATGCATCTTACATTGTAAAATAGAGATGAGACTCTGAGGGACAGGATATATGTCATGGTTTAGATCAGAAATGACCGTCAAAGGTCCATATGTTAAAGACTTGGCCCACAGCTTGGAGACATTGGTAGGTGGCTGAACCTTCTAAGATGTGGAACCCAGTGAGGAATCTTCAGGTCATTGGGATGTGTCCTAAAAATAAGCACTGATCAGCTGTCTCTTCTCTCTCTCTCTCTCTCTCTCTCTCTCTCTCTCTCTCTCTCTCTCTCTCTCTCTGCTTTGCTCTGCCATGTGCTTGCTACCAATATGTGCCCAAAAGCAACCAAACCCAACATCTATGAACTGAATCATTTAAGATTTTTAATCCCCTCTCCCAGAAAAATCCATTTTTCTTTTTTAAAAATAGTTTTATTTATTTGAGAGAGTATGGGCATACCAGGGCCTATTGCCATTGCAAATGAACTCCAGATACATGCATGAGTGTGCACCTGGCTTTATGTGAGTACTGGGGAATTGAACCTGGGCCTACAGCCTTTGCAAGCAAGTGCCTTTAACTGCCAAGCCATCTCCCCAGTCCAAATTTTTCTTTGAATAAGTTGATTATCTCAGGCATTTCTTAAGGTGACATAAAGCTGATTAACATGTGCTTATGAAAAGACTTGTTTTTTTAAAGAGCCTATAATCCTTTCTTAGTGGTGGGCTAAAATAATCAGGGTAACTACTTCTGCTGGCCAGGACAACCATGATACTCATTGTCTTACAATACAACCTTAGACAAGTTGTATTTTCTTCGGATAACAACTAGCAACATCCTTTGTTCACAAAGGTGCCCTGGGTTACACAATAAAGTAGATGGTCAACCAAAGCCTAACTCTGCCTTATTGCAAGTGAAAGAGACTTTACAACCATCTCTGGTACTTTGACCCATTCCACTGCTTCAAAGGACAGTGCAAGAGTTGTTAAAAATCTATAAGCACCTAATTTGCCTTTTTATATAACTGCCACATTAAAAACAACTTGGGTTTTCAGTAAGAACTTTGTGGCAGAAGTTGCCATTTTTCTCATACTTTACTACAAAACCAGCTAAACGACAAAGGCCAAGTAGCTGCAGTGCTACAGACAGGAGGGAAACATAAGCAACGGAGATCTTTTCTCCTAAAGGAAATCTGGATATGAGAAAGCTATTATACAGATTAATTATATCTCCAGAGAAGAGAAAATACATTCCACCAAAACCCAAACTAATGTAGTTTCAAAGCCTGTAATAAACATATAAAACAAATAAATACCATTTTCAAAGAAGGTCAGAGCCATCAGGAACTTAGAGTGATAGCACTAACCCTGTGCAACCCCAAGAAGTCCCTGATTCACTCGAAAGCACTTGAAATGATATTCTCACAGAAGTAACAAGGAGAAGCACTTGAAATGATATTCTCACAGAAGTAACAAGGAGAATGAGGTCCCTGCACACTTTCTGCATGCAGCAAACCTTCCAATATGAAAGGGAGAGGGTTGTCATTGTCACTCTTGTCAGCACCATCGGGATTTTACTAACAAGCTAACTAATTGTCATCTTATAACTTTTCCTCTCACACTTAATGTCTATGTGAAGAAATTTTCTTAACCAAATGACTGTGAGGGACACAGGTGGGTCAGCACTCAGGTTACTAAGCTTCTGCATCTCTGTGACAGTGTCAGTTTAATTTTTTCAATCACAATCTCGGGTTGGACTTGGGGATCCTGTCCCCATTTAATCTCCTGGGTGTTTCATTCAACTCTTCTTAATTTGAAAGCCTTTTGTTAAGATGTCCATTCTCTAGCTCAACACCAACATTCCACCCCTTGTCTCGGTTGTTTTATTCCAGGTCCATTCACACTTGTGGTACCTGCTGGAGCCCAGAAAGCCTTTAAGTTTGCCAGCCATGAATTCCATGATTTGATACCCTGATACCCCAAACCAGCCACCTTTCACACCTAGAACGATTGCTTTATTCCATTTTACCCCAAACTTCCTTATACAATTATAGACTAACCATTTTCTCTTAATAATCAGTTATTTTGAAAATCTTAGTTCAGCTTTTACCTCCTCCACAACTAGCTTAAAAACAGCTTTGTGTTTTGTGTCCTCCCACAACCCGTAGCCAACTATCCAAGCAGGACATACCTTCAAATACTTGCTGGCTGAAATAAGGGAGGGTGAGTGAGACGATATCCTGCAACTGTTCCTACACTTGGGAATTGCCATAGTGCTCCCTTAAAGTTAGGCAGGGGAACCCAAATTCAGAGGGCCTTTTTCATCTTCTCCCCACTCAAGAGACCAAGCAGGACACGGGCCAAGGGACTCTGCTTATTTACAGTCTGTGTTCTTGCCTCAGTTTCCAGCCTTCCTTGAAGTACTCAAGATCTTGGAATATCACTTTTCAAATGGCCCCAAAGCTGACTTTTCAGGCTTATATAGGCCCTTCCCCAATCCACCCTCAGAGAACAGTATGCCACAGGTGTGCACTTCTATAGGCCTGAAGGAATTGTGAGTGTTGTAGGTGGCAGAGTGCACGTAAATTTCTTTGCTTAGTGGGTGGAGGGGTAGGAAGAGGCAGACACTAGCCAGCAGTTTGCATCTGGTTTTGCCCAGCTCTTACAAATAATCAATTCCTTTCTGGCTCAATAGGCACTTGGGCTATGAGAAATAAACAGCAACAGCAAGATTCATTATTTCTAACTTTTAAGTAGGACATATGCTCCGAGTCTGGTACATTTTGGTGTAAATATTTTAGTTGTTTGATTAAATACTGATAGATAGCAAATATTTTTAGTTATTTGATGAAAGAATGGTAGACTGCAAACAGATAAAAACTTCACTTTCATTTCAGGTTTTTAACAACAGAAAGAGACTTTGCAGGCATGTAAGAATTGTTGGTTAAATGTACTAAGTTTAGTCTAAGTTAGCTAGCATGTGTGGACTAGCTATAATACTAAGGAAAATCAGGACATATGGTTGCATATACAGCCAATATCCTCCATGAAATAACCACCATTGTAGTGTACACCTAGCTTCCAAATTCATGTATTATAAACGTAAGATCAATTTGATGGTATTAATAAATCTTCAAAGTATCTATTAAATCAGTCTTAATTTGCTACAATCGAAAACCATTGTCTGCAATTGAAATCCAAAAACAGAACCAAAGGCAAGATGGAATGAGATGACTTTGGCAGGATTTTACCAAGGTCAGTTTGTCCACAGGAGAAACAAAATTAGACACAGAATACAGTACACACTTTAAAATGTTTCTTCCACTGTTAGCCTCACACACTAGATGTTCGGTGTCATTAGGTCTGAAGATCAGATGTGAAATTTTCTGTAAACTGTTTGTGACACTGTGAGCTCAGTTTCTTCTTTCAATCATGGATGGAATAATAGCTGAGTTCTGATTTCAGGATAAAGAATGCTCCCAAAAGGTTGCTTAGTCTCTCTGCCTCTCCAACCTAAACATAGATTGCTAAATTACTTCTTTCTTAGATTTAAAGGAAAAGACTTCAACCTTTTTGGCAAGTTAGCTGAGAAGTTTTCACTATACTTTGTACAGAAAGTACATGTTTGCAGATCATTAAAAGCAACCAGAATCCTTATTCTTGTCCAGTTTATATGCATTCTCTAGCAATTAGTTCTTTCTCTCTCTCTCTCTCTCTCTCTCTCTCTCTCTCTCTCTCTCTCTCTCTCTCTCTCTCTCTCTTTCTTCATTCATTTTCAAAAGCTAAATTATTCCAAGTTCCTAAAGGACTTGATTTCCACTCAGGAACTAATGTTTAACAACTTGGTCCTAAAAGGTCTTTAACTTTCTTTACTTGGACTATGCCATCAGGTGAACCAGTAGGTCTCCATCTCACACAAAGTGGCTCAAAACTAGGCAAAGGACTAGAGAAACTAGGATCTTGTCATGGACCCAGACACTTAACCACTCACTCTAGGTATTCCCTAAGTCACAAGGCCTTGAGGGCATAAAGCTACTGCTAACTGAAGCTGTAACTGTTTCATGGGATCTCCCCCTACCCATGAAGTCTGGTCAGATGCTCCATAGAGGAAAGAGTGAAAAATGCACACACAAAAAAAATAATTATCCTATGAGATCTAAGCAGCATGTTTAAGAAACAAGAAAAATGGTTGGTGTCATAGTCATCATTTTTCATTCTTGTTTTATTCTGTAGGAGGCAACTGTGCTCATTTTAGAATGGCAATGTTTGCAAAGCAGCCTTGGCATAAAGAAACACATCAGAAGTAATCAATTCTTTGCAAAGGTTCCATAAAAGGCATCTATAATGTCAAGATTCTGGGGGATTATTTTCTTTTCTTTGTTTCAGTAAAAAGTTGATAGTGAAAAGTGAAGGAAACACAAGGCTTTGAGAAACTAAGAGATGAGTAAATCTGAGAAAAAGATTTAGAAGAAAAGATACTATGATCATTTTTAGGTTTTTGTTTTTTTCAGGCTTTGGTTTTGAGCATAAAACAAAAGGTTTGTTGGTGGACTTTGCTAATCAGAATAAAAAACTAACAACCTTTTCCTGGTCCTAAGCTGTAATATGGTACACTCTGGTGAATTGTATTACCTTTTCTTGTCAGGGCCTATGTTTATAGAAATTATATTTTGTTCCTTTAAGAAATTCCTGATCAGCTTACAAAGAACAATTGTTCTCTGACAGCATAAAGGGAACAAAGGCTACAAAGGACCCAATTCACCACAGGGAGGCAAGACAACCTCTTCCAGAATAACAAAACTGGATCTGTTTAGCCAGATCTATCAGAGGAAGAAGAATTAGCTTACAAATCTTTAATTCATCTTAGTTTCTTCTTTCAATTTTTTCCCTTGACACAGAGTCTCACTATGTAGCTCAGGCTGGATTGGAACTCTTGGTCCTCCTGCCTCCACCTCTTGAGTCCTGGGATTATGGGTATGAGCCATGATACCCAGCTCACCTTGGTTTTTCTTAGTATCAAAGAATTTAGGGTTCTTATAGT
>PVHP010053944.1:0-10611 GCA_004024765.1 Zapus hudsonius | reverse complement strand
GTCACAGTGTAGTGAGGAGTTACAGAGTAGAAGAAAAAGAGCATACATAGTCCATTAGATTCATTTAAGAGAAATTGTGTTTTTTAGGGAAAGACTAGAGTGGAGCCACAACCATGTGGAAGATATAATTTAGTAGCTTATTTAGGGAGATTTAGAAGAAACACATAGCATTCATCCTGAGATTCCCCATGGAAAAAAATTAAGAGGGCAAATAGTGGTGGTGTAAGGAAGAATAGCAGGGGAGAAATATCAAAGCAGAGACTAAGTTTAGATAAAAAGTGAGTAGTAAATAAGCTGATTTACACCCATGGTTAGCCCGAGTTTAGAGAAATTACACAGTCAGTAGGCTCAGAGTTCAAAAGACATAACCACATGGTGGATCTAGAGTGTAAGGAAAATATATACATTGTAGATTCAGAGTTCAGAGAGAAATTATACATGTAACTAAAATGAGAAGTTTCCCCAAAGCATAAAACAAAGTCAAACAGAAAACAACCCAAGCCAAGAAACTGCCCTGCTTTTCCCTATCCAACTAGTCTGGGTTGGGGGGAAGGAGGCAGCCAGATTTATATGTAAAACAGGCAGAGGTCACACAGGCACAGAGAGAGGCCTCAGAGATCCAAAAATGAGGGCTGGAAATAGCACCCACAAGCCTAGTTGATTGAAGATGGATTTTTTAGTCAGATTCAGGTATGTAAGGGGAAGACCTAATTGATTTGTAGATTTCAAGTGCAGACACCAGAGGCCAGCCCACCTAGGTAGTGTGCTAGACTGTGGGCAGCAGGGGATACTTACTGGATCAGACAAGAGTTCCATTCCTGCCAAGGCAAGGAGACATGTGGGTTGGCATCTTCTGGTTCCCTTTAAGATTCTTTCACTAACTGAAACTGCCTAAAAGAAGCTAGCTTTCTCGAGTCTCCTACAATACTCTTCACAATGAACAAAACATGAAAACAGTCTATTTGCTTATCAAGAGTTGAATCAATAAAGAAAATGAAATATATATACTGAGAGGTGCATTATTCACCTATAAAAAAAGAACAAAAGTATGTGAAGTTGACATGAGTTGAGATTGTGATATTTATTCTTAATTATCAACTTGGTGTGATGTATCATTTACCTTAGAGATAATCAGCTAGGTGAGTCTGTGAAGGTGTTTTGAAAATGGATTAAGTGATCAAGGAAAAATTACCTTCAAATTGGGTGGAACTTTCCAAGGGTTAGTAGGTAGGAGGAAAAAGTAGGGCTGCTTGATTGCCTTCATTTTCTTCATGAGTAATAAGTCTATCACTAATGCTGCCGTCAGATTCCAGCTTCTTCAGCCTTCCAATGTGAACAGAATAGTGGCTGTGCAGAAGGCTTTCGAGTCTCCAGCACCACTTTGGGCATTGCTGAGTTATTCAGCTCCCTAGACTGAGCAGCTACCATATTGTTTACCTTTCCAGTGTATAGAAGGAAAATGTGACACTATCAAGCACATGTAAGGTCTTACAGTCAAACCCTTTATCCACATTCTTATGGTTCTGTGCCTCTAAGAAACCTCACCTGATAGAACTACATTACAATTTTTTTTGCCCTATTAGAAATTTTAAGGA
Source organism: Zapus hudsonius (assembly GCA_004024765.1). Taxonomy (NCBI): domain Eukaryota; kingdom Metazoa; phylum Chordata; class Mammalia; order Rodentia; family Dipodidae; genus Zapus; species Zapus hudsonius. Next base: position 9,016 of record PVHP010053944.1, on the reverse strand, counting down.
TATTTAATGTATTTTTTTTTCTGTTTTACATGTTCTATAACAAAATCTATATTCAATTATTTATTCCATTTTAAAATGAGATTGTTTCTCTAGGTTGCAGCTGGAGCAATAGATTTCTGTCTTTTCCTCCCTCCTAATCTCTTTTTCTCTATCTAGAATTCTTTGTAAATTATAAATAGAATTCTTGAGAATTTTGTTACTTGAAAATATCTCACTTTCTGTGGCTCATGTCTCAGATATATATTTTTTTTCATTTGTTGTGTGCAAGTGTTTTGCTAGAGGACATTCCATGTCTTTTGGAATCATATACAAAATACTTTGCTAATTTCAATGTCATAAATGTCTTCCCTTCTTTTTCTACAGTAGTTTCATGGTCTTGTTATTACATTTAAGAATTTAATTCATGTTGAGTTGATATTGTTACATGGCAAATGCCAGAGTTCTAGCATGGTTTTCCTAAATATTGGACAATTAGCTTTCCCAGAATTATTTGTTATAGTTACTTTTCTCATTGTGACTGTTGCCTTTGTCAAAATCAAGATCAAAAGTGTGTGAGTGGTTGGGTTTGGTGGTGCATACTTTTAGTACCACCACTTGGGAAGCAGAGTTAGTAGGATCATGATGAGTTCAAGGCCACCCTGAGAATGAATAGTGAATTCCAGGTCAGCCTGAGCTAACATCAAAAAACAAACAAACAAAAAAATGTGTCAGTGATTTTGTAGTCTTTCCTGTTCCATTGGTTTCTCTGTTTTTATGTTTTTATTATTATATATTTATTATTATTATTATATTTATTGTAAAATTATTTCATTATATTATTCTATATTATGTTATAATTATTATATTACTATATTTATTATTATAGTTCCTTTTGTTCAAATACATTATTTTGTTTTCAATTTGAAATACCTCTTACAAGATTATGTTTTGAACTAGCTCCAGCTACTGGAGCTATTTGGAGATGAAACAACCATAAAGATGTTAATTTCATAAATGGATTGATTTTTGAGAAGACCATGAATGGACTCAAAGAAAGTAAACCTAGTTGAAGGAAGAATATGACTGACTTGTAACTTTTCAGGTCCTCAGAAACCTTTCTAACCTACTACCTGGGCACCATGGATTAAGCATATTCTTCTGTCAAACCTTTCTGCCACAACTATGACCATGACCATGACCATAACCATAACCATAACCATTAGTGGTTGAAGGTACTTATTTGAAAAGCTTCAATTCCCCAGTACCCTTATAAGCCAGATATGCAAATTCATGTATATATCTGAAGTTTTTTTACAGTGCCAAGAAGCCCTGGCATTCCCATCCCCCCCTTTTCTCTCTCCTCCCAAATGAATTTTAAAAATTATAAAAAGAACAAATAATGTGTTTGGGCTAAATTCTTTAGAAATCAATTATATTATTTACTGAACTATATGGAAATGCCAGGGATATGTAACATGGATTTCAAGTAACATTTTGGAATATGTTCCACATTTTAAGATATTTAATTCATAAAACAAATTATCATAAACTGTGGTATAAAATAATAATGAATTTTTTCTTCTAAACTGAATAAAGACAACTATATGTTCACATGTATAATTACTTTAGTTGATTGCATATGCTGCTTGGACTGCAATTACAACAGCTGCAAACCTATGTTTACAAAATTGGTCCCATTGAAAAGACCTTGTAAAGATCTTTTTTTTAGTGTTAAACTGTTTCTGAAACAAGAACGTGTGGTGCCAAATTTATTAAAAGTCTTATCTGAAAGAAGATGAAGTTGTGAGATTTCTTAATGCTAGGTTCATAAGTAAAAACAGACCATTTTTCCATATTTATTGACAGTAATTAGATACATTGTGTGACCAAGTATTGTTATGGTACCCCCATTTCCCTACTCCTTGTCCCCAACCCACTGGGGGCCCTCCATGGGCTTTCTGGACTAGTCCGTGGTATAGGGGGTTATGGATTGTACAAGAGGTAGCCAGTGGGTTTTTTTTTTTTTTTTTTGGTATTGTTGCTTAGGAGGGCAATGTCTCTGGATAATCTCCCACCCCATGGCTCTTACATTCTTTCTGCCCTCTCTTCTGCTCAGATCCCTGAATCATTGTGGGTGAGTTTTAGGTGTGCTTTACTTTTGAGTTCTTAAGAGACTCTGGATTTCTGCTTTGGATTATGTTGGGTATTCTGTGTATGTCTCCATTATCCTTGCATAGGTCATCTGACTTGCAGTGGAGGTAGGTCTCTTGTTATTCTCGACACTTCCTCAAAATTTTCCTTTGAGCTCTATACCCTAAGTTAGGGTTGGTACATCTCCTGTTTGGATGTCAGGCAACATCACAGACCCTGTTTGTGGTATTGGGTTGTACATGGTTCTTTCTGCTTTCTGAAAGACACAAACAGCATTTCAAATGGAGAGTGATATCAGTGTAGATTAAATGAGACAAACATTGTTAATTTGGTGTATTCTAATGGGTATAGCCTCTCTGTATGGCTTTGGTTCGTGGGGGGTTTTCCTTGGAACTAATGGTTTACCATGGATCCCAGATCCAGTTAAGGGTTATCTACCACTGAGTAGATCTCTCTACCAATTAGCAAACCATCAACTATGTGTTTTTAAAATTTTACTATTAACACTATGTAAACAAAGAAAAAGGAAAAAGATATGAGTATATCATGAAGCATGTACACAGATTATTGCAAATATAAAAATCAATAATCTTTATTGGGAACGATGCTAAAAATTGTGTTTAAAGTCAGTTGGGAATTTCAATTATCTATGATTTAATTGGAATAGAAGAAATTATGAATACCTGTTTCTATAAGAATGAGCCACTCTCTGGTACTCAATCATGGGTGTGGCAGACCAAATCTGACATTATGGAAAACTCACAAATACTTTCATTCTTTTCAAGCATCTCTTTCTGACAAACAAAGATATGATGGTTTTGTGAAATTATTAATGGTTGAACTCAGTATTATCCATAAAAATGACTTCAGCCCATCACAAAACTCTTATTTGAGTTATGATGCTTATGCTAAGCATAGTAAAATGGGTGGTGAGGTGATGGGCAATTGAGAAAATGTTTTCATAAGACTGGATTCAATTTTATGGGCCAGAATTGACAAATCATAATAAAGTCAGTATTTATATACTATTAGAAAGAAAGTGGAAATAGAACAATTACTTCTATGAATCACACTACATTTTATTTTGAATGTAAAACTATATTGATAATAAGATTATGGTATAAAACAGATTTTTTTACAGATGTGGGAATATGGAAGTGATCTCTCACTGAATAGTAAGAAAAATTTCCCTATTAAAAAGGTGTTTTTCTTGGTTTAAAAGTGACTGCTTATTGTAATTTATATTTCATGAGCAGTAGACCTAATTAGTAACAAAGAAACTCTATAGGCAAGAAAATCTTTACATGCTTGTCTTATACAAGATTAGTATTTATTCATACATATTGAAAATGCACTATAAAGACTGTGATAGCATGGAATGAAACTTGAATTAGTTGTCTTCACTTCATTCACAAATTGCTGAAAAATTCCAGCTTCTCACCACCTACAGTTTTTAAGAAATATTAAGATAAATGATATGTTCTTGGAGAGAAATATGTCATCAGTGAAAAACAACCCTAAATTCAGTGAAGCAAGTAATGCATTGAAGGTCAAAAAACTACACCCCTGACAATACTGCACATATAGGTAATACACCACATGTCATATTTGAAGGAGGAAATGCTTATTCTACTACATCTTCAACAAATTGTAGTATTTACTGGCATAGAGATATTTGGGATTTGCAGAGGTAAAGAATGCATTTAGAAGTTTCATGAAATCTAACACAACAAATCTGGAATGCAATTAACTCTATGAATGAAACTCATTCAGAAATACTACTCAAATACTAGATCATGGTAGAATTTAATTCTGTATAAGTCTTTAGTATAACTGACTTTTAGGTCCTATACATGGAAAGAAACTACAATTCAATGTCTAGCTAATTGTTCTTGAATTTGATTGCAATGATAGAGGATTATTTATTTGTGGTTTAAGCTCATTCCATTTCCCCTCTGTCCACCTTACTGTAGATGAATAAATTATTAATATAATAATATACTTCTACTCTCATCCAAATCACATAATACAGCTGCAGAAACAGTGTGAAGACACTGCTTTTGTGTTTAAAATATTTTATTTATTTATTTTTAAGCAGAGAGAGAGAAAGAGAGAAAGAGAGAGAGAGAGAGAGAGAGAGAGAGAGAGAGAGAGAGAGAGAGAACACCAGGGCCACCACCTTGTGGGTCTGGCTTATGTGGGTACTGGGGAATTGAACCCAGGGCCTTAAGCACTAGAGGCAAGTGCCTTAACCGCTGAGCCATCTCTCCAGCCCTGCTTTTGTGTTTACATGAGCATTTAAACAAATAGAATTGAATTACTTGAATAAAAAATCAGTGTAAAAGTTTCCTATAGATTTTCAAAAAAAATATAATACTGAAAACTATGAAAGAAGAAAACTATTTTTCATGCAAAGGTCAAAATACAGACATATGGAATATTTTTACAACTTTGTGGCATACTAGATGTTTCCATGTAACCTATTTTAGCAGACTTGCTTTGTAAATCATCAGTCATGTTCTCATTTTGTTGAGATTCACAGTATTGATAGGTTTTATTGTTCAAAATTCAGATAAAAATATATATAGACACAGAGTACACACATGCAAGAGAGAGACAGAGACAGAGACAGAGAGAGATTAGTTGTAGTTTGTATGCATTTTCTTCAGGAACTTCCTAGAGCTACCTGCAGAACCAAGAGTAGCTTAGGGTAGCTTATGTCATTAAGTCTTGTTTTGGTTGGTATTCCTTTATAAATAAATTAACAGAATGGGGAGATGATTCAGTGGTTAAAAGTGCTTGCTCTACGAGAATGTTGATGGGAGTTCAGATCCACAGCAGACATGAAGCTATACACAAAATTGGCTCACACATCTAGAACACCAACATGCCTATAGCAGTGGGAGGCAGATTCAGGAAAAATCCAAAAGCTCATATAACAGTCTGACATTTACAGTGGCAAAACAACAAGATATCCTGTCTCAAAGAAGATGGAAGGAGAGGTCCAATATCCCAAGGTTATGTTTTAACCATACTTGTACTATGGCATGCATGTGCCCATATACCCACAAAATAAATAGAAACAAGTTAGAAACAAGTAATCCATATATATTATTTATTATATTTCACACCCTTATAAATGTGCTACAAAACGTTTATCTATAAAATAAGGTAAAACAGTAAATACAATGACTAGCCCCAGTTACTATATAAGGAATCTTAGGCAAAAAAAGATGTTAGATACCTTGTTCAAGGTCAAAACTGGAGGATTAAAAAAGGCCTGATTCAGATATATAAAGCTTTATTCTGTCTGCATTATGAACCATTTTGCTGTACAATTAGAAATTAACATATAGAGAAATGACAGGAAATAGCAATGGAGAATCATCATCAGCTACATATTCACTACTCAAAGAGCAGTTGATTTTATATAGTTTAAAGAAGACCCCAAAGATTTCACTGCATTTCCATATCGTAATGAAAATAGAAGCAATAATTAAAGTGGTTTGTTAAGTGCCAACTAAGTACCAGATGCTTTTACAATATTAATCTGATTAATTCTCAACACTGTTAAGTGTGTTAAGACTTTGTTTTTGAATCTATTACTGGCTTCAGAAGACAATAATACCTTCTAATTGGCAATGCTATCTTGTTAAATGAATGCTTTTCATTAGGATGACGAGAGGTTTTCAAAAAACAAAATAAATCATTTTAATCCATTAATAAAAACAGTATACACATAATTCACTTTACATATTATGATTCCTAAAATACATAAGAAACTTAGCAATCCAATTTAATTCAACATATATTTTATTGTATGTCACATAATTAAGGAATTGATTAGATGATCCTATACTTCCTTTTTATTATCCTAATTTCAAGTATGATATATACAAAAATATACATTGCTCTTAAGCACTGGCAATTGTATATCCATTTAACAACCAAACAAAAGAGGTTATATAGTTCATTTTCATCAATGACAAAGATTCCTCCTTCCTTATTCTACTTCACCCACCTCTTGTTTACTTTGGAATAAATTTATTTTTTTGAGGAAGGGAGTGCCTCTGTGTATTCCCCAACCATGTCTGTTACAATTTTTCAGCCGCCTGTTCTGCAAAATTCCTTGAGCCATGGTGGGTGTATTTTTAGTCTGCTTTACAGTTGAGCTCTTAAGAGTCACTGGGTTTCTGCTTTCGGCTATTTTGAGTATCCTTGGTGTCTTTATCCTTTACCCTTGCATAGGCTATCTGACTTGCTGTGGAAGCAGCACTCTTACTCACCTCACCACTTCCTCTATTGTTACTTGCTTTTGAACAGTAAGTTAGGTTTGTGTACTCAAGTATTTTATTTAATGGAATTATGTTGTACATAGTGTTGAATCTGCAAATTTTTACTCAGCCTCATATTTCTAACAGTCATTATTATTATAGCTGTTGTTTGTTTATTTTAATTGATACGTGGTATTCCTTTCAATGAAACTCCAGTTTGTTCATTTATATACTTTTTGTGTAACATTCATATTTCCTTTTGTGTGTCATTTCATATTCTTCTAAGAGCATGTTCGTGTATCACAGTATCTAACTCCTGCTACTTCCTTCAATATTAAGTAATGTTATGTTTTGTTTTCTCTCTTAGATAATGAAAATATTATTGCTAATTCTCTCAATTTGATCATAAAAATATTAAAATATAATATGTGCTTTGAGTTTAGTTAACTCAACAATTAACATATGGTTCTTGCTAATTATATCTATAATATAATCCCCTATGTTGAAAGGTAATTTGTTTTCTTTGGAAAATAGACTGAAGGTGTACCTACTGAAATTGGTATAAATGTTGCTCATTTTAACATTATTATATCATATTATTGATTTTGAATTTTGTTGTACAGTTATGTAAAATTCAAAACATGTAGATCTGTGTAGCTGACACAATAGTCAGGGTACAGATACATCTCTTCTCAAAATCCTGTCTCATAGTACTGGTTTACAGCTAGATCCTCTCCATACCAGTTAACTGATGAGCAGTACTACTCTGTTTCTTAGCACTTTAATTTTCCGATTACATCATATGTATGGGATTATGTATCATGTAACCTATGGAAACTGGCTTGTTTTACTCATCATCATCCATTCAAGATTTATGAAAGTTCTGTGTGTCTTCCATTTTTTAATTTTTGATGCAGAGTATTATTTCATTGTTTCAATATATATCATTGTATATAATACCAGGATAATGTATATTTGTGTTGTGTCTAGTCTGGGATGATTATGAATAAGATTTTATTAATGTGCTAAGAATTTTATACCTTTCATTTCTCAGAGCTTTTGTTTGTTTATCAAAAATGTAGAGGAAATACTACTAAACACTTTATAAGCCTGCTAACAGAATTGAATTAGAAAATGTATGAAACATTGCAAGACACATTCAAAACTTCAAGTAGTCTCTTATGCATGAAAAGATAAAATCATATTGTGAAATCCTACATATAAGTTATTGATTATCTACTTAAGCTGTTTTTTTTAAGTGACAATTGCATAACATACCATTCACTCATACTGTTGCATTCAGTTTTCTTGTTGTTGCACAGAAGGAACCCAACCAAAGCTGCTTGGGAGGAATGTGTTTATTTTGGATCATGGACCCGGGTGGGGAGAGCTGCATCCTGGCAGGGAAAAAGATGGCATGAGCAGAGGCGTGAACATCACCTCCACCACAGTACTGCAAATAGCGAAATTCTGGCAAGGTGAATTTCACTTACAACACCCATAAGCCCTCCCCCGATAACACAGCTGTAACAAGTTTCTAGTACCCAAACTGCCATCATCTGGGGATCAAGCATTCAGAACACATTCTTTTGTGGGGGACCCATGGATCAAATCATGACAATTGACCCCTGGCCCCCAGAAAGTAATAATCATACATGATGTAAATACAATGCATTCAGTTCAACTCCATAAGTCCCCACAGTGTTCTTTCAACTGAGCCATTTAAACAAAACAAAACAAACAAACAAACAAAAATAATGGCACAGAACATTCACACTGCAAAAGATAGCATTGGGCATTACCAAAAATAGATTGAACCAATACAAGATTTAAAACAAGGCAATCATCAAACTAACCCTGAGTCCTATGATAACAAGTGTCATGACTCTTGGAATTCTGACTCCACCACTTCAGCTAGGCTACTCACAGTCCCAGAAAACTCCATCGAGTATCAACATCTCTCCTTGACAACCATCGTATAGTCCTGGCATCTCCACTGGGTCTCCACTACAACCCACAGGTCATCCTCATGGCTCTGTTGAGTCTCTATGAATATAATCCAATCCAACAGGCCTGCTTCACACTGCTGATGGCCATTTTTTAAAAATAAAACAAAACAAAAAAACGTGTTGCAAATCCAACAGCCCTCTCTTGCATTTGTTCTACTCCATATTACCATGTGGGCTATCGATTTGTTAATCCAGGGGGAAATAGAGACAACTTTGAAGAGCAGGAAACCTTTAGTGTTCAGGCCCCCTACTTTAAAAGAGTCTGCATTTTTCCTCCTGTCCCAATGCAGATCACATGGCTCAATCTCAAAGGTTGTAATCTCTCAAACAATTTTGGCAAAACATGCAACAGTTTCTGCCCAAAGATTTCTTTTCTTTCTGTGCCATCTCCATCTGCTCACACCAGTCTATTTCCTCACAAAGCAACCCTGCACAAGTGCTCAGGACATGGGCAGACAGAAGCAGCAAGCCTCTCTCACAAACTGCTTCTGTCACAGTCCTGACAAAGTTTTCTCCCAGTCCATAGTCCTCACTGCATTTAAGTCTTTCCAACTCTTACCAGAATGGTCCATCAAGCTGTACTTACAGTACTTTAAGGTGTCT
>PVHP010053943.1:0-10611 GCA_004024765.1 Zapus hudsonius | reverse complement strand
AGACTAAGAAGCTGAAGTAGCTTGCATTAATGGCTGGGTCTTCAATTCTATTCCACTGGTCAGACTGTCTGTTTTTCTGCCAATACCATGCTGTTTTAGTTACTATGGCTTTGTAGTATGTTTTAAAGTCCGGTATGGTGATACCTCCTGCATAATTTTTCCTGCTCAGAATAGTTTTAGCTATTCTAGGTCTCTTACCGTTCCAAATAAATTTGGAGATTATTTTTTCAATGTCTGTGAAAAAGGAGGTTGGGATTTTTATTGGCATTGCGTTGAATCTGTAGATTGCTTTTGGCAGGATTGCCATTTTTACTATATTGATTCTCCCTAACCATGAGCATGGAATGTCTTTCCATCTCATCTCATCCTCCTCTATTTCCCTTTTGAGTGTTTCAATATTTTCCTTATATAAGTCTTTTCACTACCTTGGTTAGTGATATTTCCAAGTATTTAATTTTATTTGAGGATATAGAGAACGGGACAGTTTCTCTGATGTCTTTTTCCGAATGCTTGTCTTCTGTATATAGAAAGGCTACTAATTTTTGTGTATTAATTTTGTATCCTGCCACTCTGCTGAAGGCATTGATCACCTTCAGGAGATTACTAATACTCTTCTTTGGATCTGATATATATAAGATCATGTCATCTGCAAAGAGGGATAGTTTGACTTCTTCCTCTCCGATTTGTATCCCTTTTATTGTGTTCTCTTGTCTTATAGCTTGGGCTAGAACTTCAAGCACTATGTTAAATAGCAGTGGTGAGAGTGGACATCCCTGTCTTGTTCCTGAGTTGAGGGGGAACTCCTTGAGTCGTTCCCCATTGAGGATGATTTGTGCTTAAAGAGATTAAGGTCATACTAAGTATGACCATTGGTCACAATGTAATAAAAACAATAACAGGAAGATATATGGATTTTTTTTAAAAAAGCAAAATGCCACATATACCAATAACTCAAAAGTTAAAGGTTTCAAAAGTAAAACTAAAAAGTATGTCATAGTGAATGAAAATTGAAATTATGATAGATTGATATTTGTGACATGCTAATATACAGTTTAAGGAGAAATTTATAGCATTAATAACATGTATCAGAGAAAAAATTGTTAGTTAAGCTTGCATCTTAAGAAAACAGAAAAAATACTAAATTAAAAGCAAAGTTTCCACGAGCTTTTTTGCTAACCTCATTTTAGATCATTTGAATATTTTAGATAATTATTTTTATGTATATATTGATGTGGATGCAAATACTCATTTATTTATAATTTTTTAAATTGGGATCAACTGAATGTTCTTCAGCTGATGAAAAGATGACAGGAATATCCTTGAAGAAAGCGTACTCGGGCATTAACAGGAGCAGGCAATTAACACTTGTCACAGATGGGTAATTACCTCATTATGCCAACTTTAAAAAGCCAGACTCAAAAGGTGGTCACTATATGACCCCTGCATATGACTTTGTACAAGGTAGCGGAAGGGATGGATGATGGATCAGAGGTTAATGGCAGGTACATTTATTATAAACTGGAAGAAAGAGAAGTTGTCTGCAGATGTTCAGTGTTCAGTGTTCTCACAATGACTGTGTTTACAAGACTGAATACAAGCCCTCAATGAAATCCGTATTTTGGGTTACATTGAAGGTGTAATTAAGGTTTTAGAATGAGTTAAAACTTCTAATTAGTTGTCATTAAAATAGGAAGATTGGGGCTGGAGAGATGGATGGCACAGAATTAAGGACACTTACTTGAAGAGCCTGACAACCTGAGTTTGATTCCCCAATACCCATGTAAATTCAGACACATAGTGGCACATGAATCTGGAGTTGGGTTGCAGAGGCTGGAGGTCCTGTCATGTCTACCTACCTGATTTTTTTCTCTCTATCTCTCTGCTTTCAAATAAAGAATAAATAAAAATGGAGAGACTGTTCTGAGATTACAACATTTGGAACATTTCGGTGGCATTTTCTACTGGCTATTTGTTTGTCTTTAGTATGTACTATAACGTCTTCCTTTTCATGTTCACTTAGTTTATTTTCATTGGTTGCAACAAAATACTCAAATCTAGGGACTTTATGAAGCAAATAAGGTTGTTCAGCATCTAGTTTTGTAGGCTGAAAATCTGGTTGTGTGACCCTGTTTGGTTTCTGGTGATCATGGCCTTTCGACTAAACAACACAGTTGATGGACTTGTGTTGGGAGCCTGTGCTAAACAGACAGAAAGGTACATGTGACAAAACAAGCAGAAGACTAGAAAAGAATTGTAATTCTTTTACAAAATTATTTTACAAAAGTAATTACAAATTCTTTTTGTAATTCTTTCTTGTGGGGAAATGGATCCAGTCCTGCATACAGACAGCAGAAATCTATTCATGGCAGAAAACCCCCACGCCATTACCTTTCCTGAGATCTCACCTCTTAAAGGTCCTGCCACCTCAAGACCACTACCTTGGAGACCAGCTTTCCAGAATAGGACTCTTTAAGGGACAAACCATAACGTGGGTCTCATAATCTGACTTCAAAGTCTGGACATCACAGACAACACATTGTAATAACAGGTCTCCTTCCAGATTACCCCATTGTTATTGTGACTTTTAATTGTTTTCCATAAGTTGCCCTTGACTTTTATACTAAAAAAAATCTTCTTTTTTTTAAGATGGAGAACAAGAGGTCAGCCCAGGATTATTGTACTTTAGGGACCAGGGATTAATTGCTTAGATTTTCTTCGATTCTCTGAGTTGTAAGTGATCTGTGTTCTTTCAAGGGGATCTGCACGTGACGTTCACCTTCAAACATCAGACAGTATAAGCGTCTGCTTAATGTCTTACGTCCTACTTGTGCAGGCTTCAAGTTCAGTCAGAAGTGAGTAAGTTCAGCTTCTTCCTTTTCCATGATGCTCTGCCGGTGCACATAATGCTGGACATGTAAGGTCACCTAAACCTTCAGGAATATGCTGCTGGTCATCTTGTTCTCAAACTCTTAGTTTTTACCCAGGCTCCTGCCTGCCCCTGATGAAATCACAGAGTATCAGCTTTGAAATTACACTGTAAGCAGTAGATTGTCATTGTTTCACTTGTGTCCCAAGGATGGTACTTTTTCTCCTTTGATTTGAGCTCCAAGTCCAATCAAATAGAAATACATTCTCTGGGAATTTTTCAGGAGCTGCTAATTTGAAGAAGGTAGACTACCCTCCGGAGATGCAGCTTTTAAAGGAATGCCAATGAAGCCAATGTTCTCTGCTGTCTGCCAGGCTGCAGGCACTGATGGGCATCCGCCTGCCAAGCAGGAAGAGAGAAAGGCTGGGCATAATCCCAAGTGAAAATGACACAGACACAGTGTGTTTAAGAAACAGCCACATTTTGTTGTTTTGCGCCGTATTTTCATTGTTTTGTACAGATGTGGGTTCGCCTGTATCTTCAGTTTCCCATTTCAGCTATGAAGTCCTAATCATACTTCGATAACTCAGTGACACAAATGCAAGCTATTCACCCCAATGTTGATTTAGCAAATGACTTAATGGATATAAAGTGCTCACAAGGACTTCGAGTATATACTGATATGTTGAGCATATAAGTATATGAATATTAACTGTTATTACCATTATCCCTCTCTCTTCTCCAAAGTGGTTTCCCTGCTCTTCAACTCCAAGTGCAATGATACTGCAGCACTATAAGGCTATTTAAGCTGAAGAAGGCACTTGCCATGAATTTGCACAGACAGTAACTCAACCAATTCAGAGTGTAAACTCCAGGTGAGCATAGTGGAGTCTGGGGATAAAAGTAGAACCATGTTGACTAAAGAGATATTTTGTACCATCACTAAAATATAATTAAGTTGTGTCCATTCTTCAATGATACTTTGTAAAGAGAAAACAAGGTTATTTTACTTTTAAAAAGCTATGTAGGAGGGGGCGGAGCAAGATGGCGGACAAGTAACAGCGTCGCCAGGACTCTCTTCAGAAAGGTTTGATCTCTTCAGCCGGGATCCAAGCTTTGGTCACCAGCTGGACCTGATTTCGGGCCCTCCCTCCCTCCCCAGCCCCTGGGCCAAGCCCTCCCCCCCCACTAGCTCCCGCCATTATCTCCTTGCGGCGGGTTCCAAGTACCGCTAATTGAGCCCCTTCCCCTCGTGGGAGCACCTGATCCTTGGACGTGCTTGTCTCCACAACCCCTCCCCCCCACATACACAGGCAGATGCAAGACTTGGGCAGGCTAAGCTAGCTAGGTCCCGGGGCCAAACTTGAGGCAGATACCTGGGAAGCTTGAGAGGGGAGGAGTCGTCTCTCCACGGAGGTTTCTTTGCCTAACTGGGACCCAGCCCAGGGTGGCGGCTGGGCCTGTCCTGGGCCGCCCAGCCTCTCCTCAGCTTTGGGACCTCAGCGGGGTTCCCCTACTGCCCCCGGCTCTACAGGAGAGCGCGCAGCTGGGCCCTCAGACTCCTGCCTTCTTCCCCTCACGGCGGCAGGTTCCCGGTCCTAGGCGCCAATAGAGTGGCTTCCCTGTGGGAGCTCCTGGTCCTCAGACGTGGTCATCTCCACCAGCTGAGAGGGGAGGAGGTGTCTCTCCGCGGAGGTTTCTTTGCCTAACTGGGATCCAGCCCCGAGTGGCGGCTGGGCCTGTCCCTGGGCCACCCAGCCTCTCCTCAGCTTTGGGAACTCAGTGGGGTTCCCCACTGCCCTCGGCTCTGCAGGGGAGCGCCCAGCTGGACCCTCAGGCTCCCGCCTTCGTCCCCTCACGGCGGGTTCCAGTCATTGGTGCCAATTGAGTGGCTTCCACCGTGGTAGCAACCGGCGCTCTCCGTTAGTACCAGGAATCATGCGCTACTGCCAGGAAGTAAAGTGGGCTGAATAGCACTCCTCAGGGCACCTGAATCCCTCTTCGCTAACTGGGCATGGGCAGAAACCAATGGAAAAACGTATCTTCCCAACCCAGGGCACCTAGTCCCATTATGGAACATGAAATTGACAAGGAAATGGAAGGAGCTCATACACAATTGCAGAGAGAGAACAATATGACTCCTGACCACATCAGCAATGCAAATATGATGCAGTTAAGGGCTAATATGGAAGTTATGAGAAAAAACATGAATGAGATGAAGCATTCTTACTCAAGCATAGACTCCAGACTGAGTTCAATGGAGAGAAATATGAACGAATTCAGAAATACATTAAGTGAATTAAAGATTAATCAACTAAGAGAAGAGCTGGACAATCAATTAATTAAATTTGATGAGCACTTAAGAAAACTTAAAAATGATTATCAGGAATCCCAAGCAAAAACAAAAATAGATTGGAAATTGGATCTCACCAAAGAATTGGAGACTATAAACAAAATCATAGCAGAAACCAATAACGAAAATGAAATATTAAAAACTTCCCTTGAAGCATTCAGTCCCAGGATTGATAATCTGGAGGACAGACTTTCAGAAGTAGAAGACAAATCAGAAGGAATTAATAAGGATGTCATAGGTTTCAATAAATTCAAGAAATCAAGTGAGCACAATTTGAGGGATCTATGGATACAATAAAGAGGACCAATATTAGAATCATGGGGATCCCAGAGGGAGAAGAAGACCAGGCTAAGGGCATAGGAAATATCTTCAACAGAATTATTCAAGAAAACTTTCCCTATCTAACAAGAGAAAGTCCACTCAACTTTCAAGGGGCCCAGAGGACCCCAAACAGATTTGACATGAAGAGAAATTCTCCAAGACATATTTTAATTAAGATGCCTAACATAGAAAGCAAAGAGAAAATACTCAAAGCTGTTAGAGGAAAACAGACAGTAACTTACAGGGGAAAAGCCATCAGAATTACCTCAGACTTCTCATTAGAAACCATGAAAGCCAGAAAGGCTTAGAATAATGCTTTTCAGGACCTAAAGAAATATGGCTTTCAACCTAGACTATTGTACCCAGCAAAGTTATCCCTCCTGATAGAGGGAGAAGTGAAAGTGTTCCATGAAGTAAAACAGCTCTATGACTATTTCAAAACAAAACCACAATTTCAGAAGATCCTACAAGAGATATCCCATACAGAAGAAACAAGAAATCTTCCTCAGAAGAATACCAGAGTTCAGACACGACAATCACAGTCAGTGGGCTAATAACAACAGCATAGATGAAACTCTCATTATCCCTTCATCATGGCAGGGCTCAAAGCAAACCTCACAGTTATATCACTGAACATAAATGGACTTAACTCCCCTATAAAAAGACACAGACTTGCAGGGTGGATCAGAAAAATGGATCCTTCCATCTGCTGTCTTCAGGAAATGCACTTTACTTCCAAAGACAGCAACCTTCTTAGAGTAAATGGATGGAAAACAGTTTATCAGGCATGTGGAAGTAAAAAGAAAGCAGGTGTGGCTACACTAATCTCTGACAAAATAGACTACATCAAAATCAATTAAAAAGGATAATGATGGTCACTACTTACTCATCAAAGGAAGGATCCACCAGGAGGATGTCACCATCATCAACATATATGCACCAAATTTGGGTGCAACACAGTTCATAAAGGAAACTCTACTCAAAAATAAAGCAGAAATAGACTTTAATTCCATCATAGTAGGAGACTTTAATACACCTTTATCAGCTTTAGACATATCACCCAAACAGAAGATCAGCAGGGACTTAACAGAACTTAATGTCACCATAGACCAGCTGGGGATAACAGATATTTACAGAACGTTCTACCCCAAAGACACAGATATACATTCTTCTCAGCAGCACATGGGACTTTTTCTAAAATTGATCACATCTTATGTCACAAATCTTCCCTAAACAAATTCAGGATGATCGAGGTAGTTCCTTGCATCATATCAGACCACAGTGCATTAAAGGTAGAAGTTAACAATGGAGCAGGATCCAGAAAATACACAAAGTACTGGCGCCTGAATAATGTGCTCCTAAAAAATGATTGGGTCATCCAAGAAATAAAACAGGAAATTCAGAATTTCCTAGTATTAAATGATGACGATAACACATCATACCAGAACTTATGGGACACAATGAAGGCAGTCCTGAGGGGAAAGTTCATCGCACTAAATGCCTTCATATCAAAGACAGAGAGGTCTCACATCAACAGTCTAACCACCCACCTAAAAGCATTGGAACAGATGGAAAAAGCTAACCCGAGGAGCTCCACATGAAAGGAAATAATTAAAATCAGAGCTGAGATTAATGAATTGGAAATAAAGAAAACAATTTAAAAAATTGATAAATCCAAGAGTTGGTTCTTTGAAAAAGTTAATAAGATCGACAAACCTCTAGCCAACCTAATCAAACAAAGAAATGAGAAAGCCCAAATCAATGAAATCAGAAAGGACAATGGCGAGATCACAACAGATCCCAAAGACATTAGGAGAATCATCAGGTCATACTTCCAAAACCTCTACTCCACAAAATTAGAGAATCTGGAAGAAAAGGACAGGTTTTTGGACACCTACCAACTGCCAAAGCTGAACCCAGAGTAGATAACAGCACTAAATAGACCTATCACACCCACAGAGATTAAAGATGTAATCAAAAACCTTCCCAAAAGAAAAAGCCCAGGACCAGATGGTTTCTCAGCTGAATTCTACCAAGCCTTCAGCACAGAGCTGAAACCACTATTTCTGAAGCTTGTTAGAAGCATAGAAAAAGAGGGAAGGCTCCCTAACACTTTCTATGAAGCTTCCATTGCCCTAATCCCCAAACCAGGCAAGGATGCAACAAGAAAAGAGAACTATAGACCCATATCTCTGATGAACTTAGATGCAAAAATCCTGAACAAAGTCCTAGCAAACCGGATACAACGCTACATCAAAACTATTATCCACCCTGACCAAGTTGGCTTTTTCTCAGAGATGCAGGGATGGTTCAACATACGCAAGTCGATAAATGTGATACACCACATTTATCGGCTCAAACACAAAAACCACATAGTTATCTTGATTGATGCGGAGAAGGCTTTTGACAAAATTCAACACCTCATCATGTTCAAAGCTCTCGAAAGAATAGGCATAGATGGCCTATTTCTCAATTTAATAAAGTCAATTTACAAATCTCCTAAAGCACAGATCATTCTCAATGGGGAACAACTCAAGGAGTTCCCACTCAACTCAGGAACAAGACAAGGCTGTCCACTCTCTCCACTGCTCTTTAACATAGTGATTGAAGTTCTAGCCCAAGCAATAAGACAAGAGAAGGACATAAAAGGAATACAAATCGGAAAGGATGAAATTAAAATATCCCTCTTTGCAGATGACATGATCCTCTATATATCAGACCCAAAGAATAGTATCAGTAACCTCTTGAAGATGATTAATGCCTTCAGCAATGTGGCAGGATACAAAATTAACACACAAAAATCAGTAGCCTTTCTATACGCAGAAGGCAAGCAAACAGAAAAGGACATCAGAGAGTCTGTCCCATTTTCTATAGTCTATAAGAAAATCAAATACCTTGGAATATCACTAACCAAGGATTTAAAGGACTTATATAAGGAAAATATTGAAACACTTAAGAAGGAAATAGAGGAGGATGTGAGAAGATGGAAAGACATTCCATGCTCATGGTTAGGGAGAATCAATATAGTAAAAATGGCAATCCTACCAAAAGTGATTTACAGATTCAATGCAATGCCAATAAAAATCACAACCTCATTCTTCACAGACATAGAAAAAATAATCTCTAAATTTATTTGGAAGGGCAAAAGACCTCGGATAGCCAAAATCATTCTAAGTAACAAATCCTACTCAGGAGGCATCACCATGCCTTACTTCAAAACATACTACAAAGCCATAGTAATGAAAACAGTATGGTACTGGCATAAAAACAGAAAGACAGATCAATGGAACAGAATTGAAGACCCAGCTTTAAATGGAAGTAACTTCAGTTATCTGGTCTTCGACAAAGGGGCCAACAATGCACGCTGGGCCAAAGATAGCATCTTCAACAAATGGTGCTGGAAGAATTGGATAAACACGTGTAAAAAAATGAAATTAGACCCACTCCTTTCACCGTGCACAAAAATCAACTCCAAATGGATCAGAGATCTTAATATAAACCCGGTAACCCTGAACACCCTGGAAGAAAAAAATAGGAGGAACTCTGCATGAAATAGGAGTGGGAAAAAATTTCCTGAGCAAATCTCCAGCCGCCCAGGAAATACGACAAACACTTAACCAATGGGACCTGTTCAAGCTAAGAAGCTTCTGTACAGACAAACAAACCACACTCAGAGCCAATAGACCCCCTTCAAATTGGGAAATGATTTTCGCCAGCCACAACTCTGACAGAGGCCTAATTTCAAAAACCAACAGAGAACTCAAAAAAAATTATTAACAAAAACCCAAAATGCCCCCTCACAAAATGGGGCATTGATCTCAACAGAGAATTCACGGAGGAGGAAACACAAATGGCCTTGACTCATTTAAGAAAGTGCTCAGCATCCTTAAGCATCAGGGAAATGCAAATCAAAACCACAATGAGATATCACCTCACCCCTGTCAGAATGGCAATCATAAAGAAAACAAACAACAATCGTTGCTGGCGAGGATGCGGGGAAAAAGGAACCCTCATTCACTGCTGGTGGGATTGCAAACTTGTTCAACCATTATGGAAAGCAGTGTGGAGACTTCTAGACAGAATGAACATAGAACTACTGATGGACCCAGGTATCCGTCTACTAGGCATCTACCTGCAAGACGCCACATCTCGATGCAGAAAATTTTGTACAACTATATTTATAGCAGCTCAATTCATAATAGCCAAGAATTGGAATCAACCCAAATGCCCATCCATGGAGGAATGGACAGCGAAACTGTGGTATATTTATAAGATGGAACTCTACTCAGCTGAAAGGAAAAATGACATATCGAAATTTAGGAAAAAATGGTCTGACTTTGAGCAGATCTTACTAAGCGAACACTCAAAAGAACAGAGAATTGAACGCTGCATACTCTCCCTTATATGCGGTCCTTAACCAAGATAATTGTTTTCTTTATGCAGACTAGTAGAAAGAAGTGAGAGGTTATGAATAAGGGGTAAGGGAAGGGGGAGGGGAATGGCTTAAGCAGGAGGCCATTCCAAATTAGGTTCAAAAACATAAAATCCTTAAGAGCATACTGTAACCTAAAGAGTAAATAGTGGGCGTCAACTGGCAAGAGGGGTCACTAGTAGCAGGGGAGAATGTTTAAGTCTGTGAATAATTGAGCAGTCTGAAAGCCCCGGGTCCTGGTCACCGGTCCCTTCCCTCACTAAGCTGTTGACCAAAGAGACCCATGAGGATCCAAAAACAAGACAGAATTCTGTCAAGGCTCTTGAGCGCCATCCCCAGGCCTGAGACAAAATCCTGTTGCTGAAGAAACCACAGAAAGCCATCGATCTTCATCGAGAGTCCCAGCGAGGTCTGGAATAGTAACAAAGCCCCGGGTGGCAGTTAGTGAAGGGCTGGAGGGCACTGCACAAGCTGCCAGGGGAAGCTGATTGGCGAAACAGACCATTGGCATGAAACATAGTCTGCGGCCATGAATAAGCTGGATACAGTTCCTACTGGGAGAGAACAGCAAACCAAGAAGGAGCAATTGTGCAATGAAGGAGCCTGGGCCTGGGGGAGACAATCAACAGCCATTTAATT
>PVHP010053942.1:0-10409 GCA_004024765.1 Zapus hudsonius | reverse complement strand
GGGATTAAAGGCGTGCGCCACCATGCCTGGCTCATCCTTTTTCTTTTTCTTTTTTTTTTGGGGGGGGGTGGCATTTAGAGGTAGGGTCTCACTCTAGTCCAGGCTGACCTGGAATTCACTCTATAGTCTCAGGGTGGCCTTGAACTCATGGCGATCCTCCTACCTCTGTCTCCCAAGTGCTGGGATTAAAGGCGTGCGCCATCACGCCCGGCTCTCAATGGAATTCTTGGAGATAAATCCTGTAGCTATATAATTACATTTCATCCACACATATTTTAGTATATATCTCTAAAAAATAAAAGCTCTCCAAAAAAAAAACATAACTATAGGGGGCCAGAGAGATGGCTCAGTAATTAAGGCACTTGTCTGCAAAGCCTAACGACCTGGGTTCAATTCCCCAGTACCCATGTAAAGCCAGATGCACAAAGTGGGCCATACATCTGGAGTTCACATCCAGCAGCTAGAGGCCCTGGCATTCCCATTCTCTCTCTCTCTCTCTCTCTCTCTCTCTCTCTCTCTCCTTGCAAATGAGTAAATAAAAATCAAAAAGAATTTAAAAGCATAACTATAATGCCATTATCACACCTAAAAGACTTTATTATTACAAACACCCAAGCAGTACACAAAATTTCCCGTTTTCTCATGTTTTTACAGTTTTTTTTTTTATATCAACATCCACACACGATCTGCACACACAGTCAACTAATGATGTTTCCTGGGTCTCTTTTCATTCACAAGCTGGGCTGACTCTTTTTTTCTTTTCCCTTTTAATTTATTTGTTGGGGAAACTGGGTCATCTGTCCTGTGGAGTGCCCACAATCTGGAATTTGCTGATTGCATCCCTGTGGTGCTATTCCACACATTTCCTTAAGCCCTATATTCTCCTGAAATGTTCAATTAGGCCTAGAGCTTTGATCCGTTTTGGTTTGATGTTTCTGACATGACTTCATAGGTGTGACCTTCAGGTCCTCCCATCAGGAGCACATGGTGTTTGTTTGTCTCTCTTTTGTCATGGTAGGATTCCTTAGCAGCTCAGTGTTACCAACTGGATCTGCCCTTGGAAAGCCTCATTGGTCACCCCAATAGTTTCTACAGCTATTGACAATCATCACTCAGATCAGTGCTGCTATGATTACAAAACCACGGCTGAGTCCCCCACCCGCTTCATCAGCTCGTCACAAGTTTCTAAAAGGAGACCTTTCCCTCAACAACGCTTTAGCTACCCAGAAACACTGTTCGTATAGAAAAGACGAAGGCTTGATTCTTTCCCTTTTTAAACTTGTTTTCAGAGCAATGAGTTGGTTCCCTAGCAACTTGTAAAGGTGACCTATGAGAAGGTTTCCTACCCCCCCTAATATAATTATAAACTCATGGATTTTAACATATTTGATATATTTCAATCCATTGCAGATGCTCAAATTATTCCATCTTTGAACAGTGGGAGTCTCTCCCCATTGGCTCCTAAGCTAAGGCTTTTGGACACAACCCAGTTGTCTGAAAGCTTCCTTGCTTTCTAGTAGGATAAAAATGTCTGTTTCTTGCTGCAGCTCTGGAATCAGTGACTGTGCAAGGAAGCTCTGGTTCTGTTGAGTGACAGATGGAATTCTGAGGCTATGAGCTGTTGCTGGAGTAGCTGCTTGTCATGGTTTGATCCAGGTGTCCCCCACAAACAAATGAATGTGTTCTGATAGATCGATCCTCAGCTGATGGCAATTCGGGAATTAGAACCTCATTAGAGCTGTGTTGTCAGGGATGGGCTTATGGGTGTTATAAGCCAGCTTCCCCTTGCCAGAGTTTGGCACACCTTCCTGCCGCTGTTTGCAGTGCTGTGGCAGAGGTGATGTCCAGCCCTCTGCTCATGCCATCGTTCTCCCTGCCAGGATGGAGTCTCCCCTCGAGTCCGTAAACCAAATAAACCCATTCCTCTACAAGCCGCTTTTGCTTGGGTTCTTTCTGCGCAGCAACTAGAAAGCTGATTGCAACACTGCTGTTCCGGGGATGGACTGTTCCCTTGGTCTCCTCCATGCCTCTCCATGGCTCTGCAGGTGTCCCTGTTTGCTCTGCCCTACAAAGAACAGAGCTGTTCCCCTGCACAAGCAGCTCCCTTCCTCACACCCTTCAGATCTTTATCTGAATGCCACCTGCCCATCCCTGGACACTCCAGCAACATGGACAATAGAACCCTGCCCTCCCCAATATTCTCTGTTCACCTTTCCTGCCTGTTTTCCCTTTGGCACTTCCCCTCTGTGATGGCTAAGCTTTATGGCTAACCTGGCTGGATTTATTTATTATTTTTGTTAGTTTGTTTTGTTTTTCAAGGTAGGGTCTCACTCTAGTCCAGGCTGACCTGGAATTCACTATATAGTCTCAGGGTGGCCTTGAACTCATGGCGATCCTCCTACCTTTGCCTCCCGAGTGCTGGGATTAAAGGCGTGTGCCACCACGCCCGGCAGGTGGTCTATAATTTTAATTCTTTAATTTTATAGATAAGAATTCAGGCTCTCCTTAAATTCTGAGGTGTATTGGAATTAGCTGGGGACTCTTTGAGTTCTAACCCCCAGCTCCCACTTTACACTAGGGGGTTATATCTTGCCAAGGCTTCTCATAGTCCCCTTTCTTTGCATCTTGGGGGCAAAGATACGAACTGTTCCACTATACCTTCCTAACTATGAGGGTTCAAAACCACGAGCAGAAATAGGTCTTTCCTTCCTTAAGTTGTTTTTGTTAGGTAATTTGATCACACAACAAAAAGCTAACTAACATAGTGCAAACATTATTCAAATAATTTAAATAAAAAATTGTACTGGAGAGATAGCTCTATGGTTAAGGAGCTTGCCTGCAAAGTCTAATGACCTGGATTCGATTCCCCAGTACCCACCTAAAGCCAGGTGCACAAGGTGGTTCATGCACCTAGAGTTTGTTTGCAGCAGCTGGAAGCCCTGGGACACCTATTCTCTCTCTCTCTCTCTCTCTCTCTCTCTCTCTCTCTCTCTCTCTCTCTCTCTCTCTGTGTGTGTGTGTATCTCTTTGCAAATAAATAAATATTTATATTTATTTATTTATTTTTGGTTTTTTGAGGTAGGGTCTCACTCTAGCCCAGGCTGACCTGGAATTCACTGTGTAGTCTCAGGGTGGCCTTGAACTCATGGTGATCCTCCTACCTCTGCCTTCCAGGTGCTGGGATTAAAGGCGTGCGCCACCACGCCCGGCTAATAAATAGTATTTTTATAAAAAAATTTATGAGGCTGAGATTGCTCAGTGGTTTAAAGTGCTTGACTGCAAAGCCTGCAGGCTCCACTTTGATTCCTTAGTACCCACGTAAAGCCAGAATCACAAAGTGAGGTCACTGCCCGTCACCCGCGGAGGGCAGTGATCATACAAATACACACACACACACCGCTTGTGGGTTGACGAACGTGTGTCCAGGGTTTCGGCACCACTTGTCACTGCCCACCGCCCACGGGGGCAATGATAACACACACACACATATACACCACGTATGGGTGGAAGAATGCGCATTCTCTCTTTATTGCTCTCTTTCAGATCTCATTGCTCATATCCCATACCTGTTACCTCATTCCTCATTGCTCATATATCTCTTCATCTCTCTCCCCCTGCAGATATGCTACAGAATATATATAGAGAGAGCTCCTTGCCAATCAGGGAGCTATTTATTGGTCTATGACAAGAACCTGTGAGCATGATGTGCACCTCCTGAAACTCATTAAGCCAAGCCCCTCTTGGCAGGCTGTCAGGTGCCGTCCAAGACCAAGCCAGGGTGTGCCTCCAAAGGCCCCCAAAAGCTTTTGCCCCTGACAGTGAGGCATGTGTCTGAAGTTCACATGCAGAGGCAAAAGGCCCTGGTGCTCCCATTCTCATTCACATTCTCTTTCTCTCAAATAAATAAATAAAAATTGTATAAACAAAATTCATTACTTATTATTAGTGGAGAATCAATTCTGGCTTATTGGCTAATCTCACTTTTCATGGAGGAACTGTAGGTGGAGTTAAAGAAAAGTATGCTTAAAGGGACACATCTGTTTCTAGACGGGAAAAGATATCAATAGAGACAATTGTGCTAGAAAGAACTTGTGAAGCGTTTAAGTTCTCTGACACTTAGGAAGTTTCACCCTAGCTGTGACATCATTATGAGACGTGAGAAAGTGCCTGTTGAGAAAACTCGAGAAGTTGCCTTCAGGTTCTGGAAGCTGGCCAAGGAGTTTCCTCTCCTGTCCAGGAGGGTTGTGACAACTCCCTGTGTATCTTCAACAACGACAGTGGGTCTTTTCCCAGTGTGGGTGGGAAGGTGGGGGCAAAGGTTCAGAGCCTAGGAAAAGGTAGAATTCAGCAGAAAGCTTTTGGATTCTGAACACCTTTCCTTTCCAGGTGGGGAGAAGGGAAGAGACAGGAGCTTGGTTTCTTCTTAGGTGACCATATTCTCAGATCACCCCAAACTTGGGTTTGGTTCTAATAGAACCTGTTCTGGAAAGCAGCCTCCACAGACTTTTCAAGATTCTGAGCCGGGTGTGGTGGCGCACATCTTTAATCCCAGCACTCGGGAGGCAGAGGTAGGAGGATCGCCATGAGTTCAAGGCCACCCTGAGACTACATAGTGAATTCCAGGTCAGCCTGGACTAGAGCGAGACCCTACCTCGAAAAACCAAAAAAGAAAAAAAAAAAAGAGTCTGGTTGTTCAGCCTAGAATTATTTGAGCCTCATCACAATGCCACCAGCCACTGGCTTCCATAAAGAGAACTGTGAATGGAAGACAAGAGATAGAAAGGAAAGGCGGGAAGCCGTGCCTTAGCTGAGTAGCTGATGGCATGGGACATGCTCTCTTCACGTGTTTCTAGAGAGATGCATGGGAGGGGACCCCCTGCTGTGCACCCAGCTCCACCATATCAGTGGGACATTTTTAGGCACACAAATAGTCTTCCTGGTAAGAAGGACAGGACTTCAATGTTCAAGTTCAAATCAGATGAGAGCATGTATGTAATTAAACATCACTTTTAGAATAGCTATCATGATAAGAAAGGCTATTGTGATGCGATGTGCATGTTGTTAATTTGACTGGATTTAGAATCACCTAGGAGATATGCCTCTCAAAGTATCTTGAGGGTTTTTTAAAAATATTTTATTTATTCATTTTCAAGCAGAGAGATAGAGATAGAGATAGAGAGAGAGAGAGAGAGAGAGAGAGAGCGCACCAGGGTCACCACCTTGTGGGTCTGGTCTATGTGGGTCCTGGGGAATTGAACTGGGGGCCCCAGGCACTGGAGGCAAGTGCCTTAACCCCTGAGCCATCTCCCCAGCCTTTGAGGTTGTTTTTAGAGAGGTTTAGCTAGGAGGAAAGACCCACCCTGAATGGGGGCAGCATCATCCCTTGGACTAAATAGAAAGGAGAAAGCAAGTTGAGCATCCACTCAACTCGCTCACTGTTTCCTGACTGCAGATTCAATATGATCAGCTAGCTTTAGCTGTCACAGCCTTGAATGCTTTCATCACCATGGTGGACTGTACCTAGAACCCTGAGCCTAAAGAAGCCCTCTCTTCCTGAGCTACCTTTCTTGGGTATTTTGCCACAGCAAGTACAAAGAGTAATGCACACAGCTGCGAACCAATCTTTTGTGATGAAAATCTCAGTGCTTAGCTAAGAGGAAATTGCTGAGCCACATACTAACCATGAGGGCAAGAGGAAGAAGTCATCACTTTGTAGAGATCAAGTTGGAACAGTTTGCCAGCCTGAAGGTAGGATCACAGCAAAGTCTTCCAGGACCTCCTCATGTGCAGGGCACAGCAACAGAGAAGAAAAAAATTATTCTGACACTTGTTAAAAGGATAAGGAAGGGCTGGAGAGATGGCTCAGGGGTTAAGGCACTTGCCTCCAGTGCCTAAGGCCCTGGGTCCAATTCCCCAGGACCCACTAAGCCAGACCCACAAGGTGGTGGCCCTGATGTTTTCTCTCTCTCTCTCTCTCTTTCTCTCCCTCTCCCTCTCTATCTCTCTGCTTGAAAATGAATAAATGAAAAAAATTTTAAAAAAGGATAAGGAAGCCACTGTTTAAGATCACTGTGATACAAAACAAAACAATAAAAAAAAGAAAAGAAAAAAAAACAACAAAAACAAAACAGCAAATTGTTGTGAATTTATAGGTAAGGTGGCAGATTAGCAGCCTCACAATGGAACCCAGGCAAAGATAATGCACAAACAATATGATCGCTTTATGCAAGAGACGAGATCTGTAAATGATACCTTCAGCACTATTGGTGCTCAACCCTAAGTGGGATATCAACACACCTCTCCCTGCAAGGTTGCAGGAACATTGCAGAAGAGGAAGCAGAAAGAACGGAAGAGCAATAGGATGAGGAGGAGAACAAAGTCTTCTGACATGACCTGGGCACAACTCTCACAAACACGGTCACTGCCCTGTGCTCCACAAGACTGAGCCCATCAGCATCTCATCATAGCTGGGAGAGGGCTCAGGAGACCCCGCTCCTCCCAGAGGAGCCGTTAGAAATTAATTGGGAAGAAGGGGGTTAGCAGAAATGGGAGGAGATGCGAGAGGACAATATTACATATACATTTGCAACGGTCAAAAGTAAAAGTCTAAGCAGGGCGTGGTGGTGCATTCGGGAGGCAGGGGCAGGAGGATCCCTGTGAGTTTGAGGCCTCCCTGAGATTACGTACTGAATTCTAGGTCATCTTGGGCTAGAATGAAAACCTACCTAAAAAAAACAACAACAACAAAACAAAACAGCAACAACAAAAAACATAGGGCTGGAGAGATGGCCCAGCAGTTAAGGAACTCACCTGCAAAACCTAACGGCCTGGTTTCGAGTCCCCAGTGCCCACATAAAGCCAGATGCACAATGGCACATGCATCTGGAGTTTGTTTGCAGTGGCTGGAGTCCCTGGCATGCCCATGCCCATTCTCTCTCTCTCTCTCTCTCTCTCTCTCTCTCTCTCTCTCTCTCTCTCTGTGTGTGTGTGTGTGTGTGTGTGTTGTCTGTCTCTCTCTGCTTGCAAATAAATAAATAAAAATAAAATATTTTTAAAATTTTATTTATTCATTTTCAAGCAGAAAGATACAGAGAGAGACAGAGACAGAGACAGAGACAGAGAGCACCAGAGCCTCTACCTTGTGGTGGCCCTGGTTTTCAATATCTCTCTCTCTCTCTCTCTGCTTGAAAATAAATAAATAAAATATTTTTAAAAATTAAAAAAAAAGGGCTGGAGAGATGGCTCAGCGCTTAAGGCACTTGCCTCCAGTGCTTAAGGCCCTGGGTTCAATTCCCCAGTACCCACGTATGCCAGATCCACAAGGTGGTGGCCCTGGTTCTCTCTCTCTCTGCTTGGAAATGAATAAATAATTTAAAAAAAATTTAAAAAAAAGAAATCATTTCTCTAAATAAATGTCACCTGTTCAAAGTACTCAGTTCTGCCTACATTCCTAATGGCATTTTATCATTTGAAGGTAAAATATCCCCCAAGGGACCACTGTGTTTGGCCACTTGGTCACCAGCTGCTGGTGGCACTATTTGGGGAAGTTATGATGGAACCTTTAGGAGGTAGATAGGCTTTGAGATTTTATAGTCAGACCTTCTTCCTATTTTTTTCTTTGCTTCCTATCTGAAATGTCACTAGCTTTGCTCCTGTTCCTGCCACCACACCTCCATGGTGTGAAGCTTTGAAAGTGAACCCTAAATTGAATTGGAGACCCCAAAATATTGGAGATGCCAGAACCATGGAACATCCTCCAAGAAAAGCTGTATATTCAGAGTGAATCCTGTCTAAGGGAGAAGCCATGAATGCTGTAAAAGTACAGTTAGTGAGATGGAGTCATCTGTTGCAGTCAGCTTTCTAGTTGCTAAGCAGAAAGAACCCAAACAAAAGCGGCTTGTAGAGGAATGGATTTATTTGGCTTACGGACTCGAGGGGAGACTCCATCCTGGCAGGGAAAACGATGGAGCAGAGGGGTGGACATCACCTCTGCCACAGCACTGCAAACAGCGGCAGGAAGGTGTGCCAAATACTGGCAAGGGGAAGCTGGCTTATAACCCCCATAAGCCCACCCCAACAATACAGCTCTAGTGAGGTTCTAATTCCCGAATTGCCATCAGCTGAGGATCGATCTATCAGAACACATTCATTTGTTTGTGGGGGACACCTAGATCAAACCATGACACTGTCCAAGCCTTTATTGTTATATGTATAAAATAAGACTCAGAATATATATATATATATTATATATATATATATAATATATATAATATATATAGTAAGTCTTGGTCTTTTTGAATTTTCCTCCTTTCTTGTTTTTTAAAATTTTTTTTTTTGGTTTTTTGAGGTAGGGTCTCACTCTAGCCCAGGCTAACTTGGAATTCATTATGTAGTCTCAGGCTGGCCTCAAACTCACACTCATAGCAATCCTCCTAATTCTGCCTCACAAGTGCTGGGATTAAAAACATGCGCCACCATGCATGGCTAATTTTAAAATTTTTAAATTTTAAATGTTGTATTGATAACTTCCTTAAGTATAGACAATAGAGCATAATTCCCCCTCACCACCCCTTTCCTCCTTCACTGAATCCCTTCTTCTTTCTGGCTAGTCTCTCTTCTACTTTGATGTCATCATTTTTCTTCCTCCTGTTATGAAGGTCTTGTGTAGGTAGTGTCAGGCACTGTGAGATCGTGGGTATCATTGTAAGCCCTCCTCCCCTTCCTTTCTGCCACCTCTTCTACTATCACTTCTCAGCACTATGGTGACTTTTACGTCACCACAGTTGTCACCACTATCTGAAAAGAGAAGTTTCTCTAACCCAACCATAGGCTTTTGACTAGGTTTTCAGTACCAGGCTTGACTTCCCTCCCATGGATCGGGCCTCAAATCTCATTAGAAAGCAGTTGGTTTCCCCCATAACAGACATGCCACCATTGTACCAGTTGACACTGTTTTTTTGTTTTTGTTTTTGAGGTAGGGTCTTGCTCTAGCCCAGGCTGACCTGGAATTCACTGTGTAGTGTCAGGATGGCCTTGATCTCACGGTGATCCTCCACCTCTGCCTCCCAAATCCGGGGCTTAAAGGCATGCATCACCATGCCTGGCTCCCAGCTAGCACATTTGGTCTGGCTGGTCAGGCAGGGAGCTTGCAGAGTCTGCTACTTGTTAAAATCATTGATGAATTTTCTCCCCCAGCAGGTTTCATAGCTCTTTCCAGCATCCTGACAGCTAGTCAACAGGGAGGAGGTTTCAGCTCGGCTCCAGCTTGATTTCTCAAGCAGCTCAGGCATGTGGAGTCTTAAGCAATAGGGTCTTTCCATCTAGTTCTGGTGGGCAACCAAGAGCCTTGACAAAAGCCTGTAATGTTTGGGGGGAACAGCAGTTCCCTGAACAACTCACTGAAACTCACATGGCACTGAAATTTTCTTGTAATAAACTATGGCTTCTGGGCACAGCATTATCCACTCCCCTGCTCAAACTCTTTTTTGTTTGATTTTGTTTGGTTGTTTTTCGAGGTAAGGTCTTGCTCTAGCACAGGCTGACCTGGAATTCACTATGTAGTCTCAGGGTAGCCTCAAACTCAAGTGATCCTCCTACTTCTACCTCCTGACTGCTGGGACTAAAGGCGTGCACCACCACACCAGGCACTCTAACTCTTTAAAACTTATTTATTTATTTATTTATTTAAGAGACAGAAGGATCTCAGCAAGTTGGAGACCAGCCTGAGCTACACAGTGAGACTCTGTTTCTACAACAAAACAAAGCACAGCATCCCCCCCCCTAAAAAGAAAATAAGCAACAATTAAAAAAAAAACCTCAAAACCACATAAACTCCCAATAGTGCGGATGTCCTCTGTGAACATGGCCTTCCTTCTGAATATACTTTTGGTGCAGTTTCTCCTCTGCTCTGTCACATGTGTACTGTGGGCTGCACAGGGCCACCTCTGCCTCCCCACAGCCACAGCACAGGCCCTAATGTGACAGATGGGGTTGGATAACTTCCAGAAGGAGGTGGGGAATGTCACATGGTGGCCTCTGAAAACGTATTCAATGGCAAAATACCAAATTACCATGGCTTGGTTCACCCAGCACAGATGGATGCTGTGGAGGAAAACCTAAAACTTCTGCCCAGGAGTGGGGTGATCACCATTTCATCACACGTATGTGCAATTTTTAAAAATATTTGCATGTGTATGTATGGGGTGTGAATGCATGTATGTTCATATATGATGTATATGTGTACATGAGACCAGAGGTGGACATAAATTGTGTTACTCAATCACTCACCACCTTATATTTTGAGAAAGGTTCTCTCACTGAACCTGCAGCTCACCAATTTGGCTAGCCTTCCCCTCATCTTCAGCTCTTTGCCTCCAAATGCTAGGATTACAGGCAGGCTCTAGACCCAT
>PVHP010053941.1:0-10613 GCA_004024765.1 Zapus hudsonius | reverse complement strand
TGAGCGGAAGAGGGGGCGGAAAGATTGTGAGAGCCGTGGTGGGGGAGACTGTCCGGAGGCATGGCACCCATCAGTAACAACACACTTGGGCCAGGAAGACCGGGATGAGTACTAAGATATACAGGATCCCTTGCCACAAGGACTAATACAGACAACCCACGGAGGAGGATATACAACTGATCAGGGATGGGGAGGGGGGATTGGGGAATTCGGGATAACAACGCATGGTTTGCCCACTAAATAATGTAACTCATTATGGACAATAAATATATATTTAAAAAAAAATAGAAAAAAAGAGGCAATGAAAGCAAATATCATAAATGTAATTAGTTCTGTGGCATGGCTTTCAACTAGAGTGCTTAACTAGGGTATGCAATGACAGAGCTCCATTCCAAGCACACCCCACCCGAAACAAAAAAAAAAAAATTACAGGAAACCTTATTAAATGAAAGCAGGAAATGTTACTAAATTTGTATATTCAAACCAAAGCAAATATTTCAATTTCTGCATGAGACACTCTAATTGTCAGTTTACAAATAACCTTGAAGTTAAGAAAGTTCGAGTTTTGGGGGTTCTGTTCATGATGGCAGACTAGAAGCCATGCGGAGTGTGGGGGGGGGAACAAGGGTTAGGGTTTTTAGCTGTGACCGAGGACGCAAGTAATAGCCAGCTCCAGACACTTTTCAGCAACAGATTCTACTGATTGGAACCTGCATCAAACATAAGGGCGTGCCGGAGGCAGTGATTACAACAGCCCAGCCAGCAGGACCTGCTCCAGCGGTCTGACCCGGCTGTTTTTCCACCGGGACCTGACTGCTTTCCCGACGCCCTGGGACCTGTCTGCTTTCCCGCCCCAGGAAAGGGCTGCTTTCCTGCCCAGGGACCCGGCTGCCTTTTCCGCCAGGGGATGGGCTTTCCTGCCCTGGGACCCAATTGCTTTCCCATCCGGGGACCAGCTGCCCTTTCTTCCCAGAACCGGGCTGTTTTCCCACCCCGGGATCCAGCTGCCTTTTCTGACTGGAGACCTGGCTGCTTTCCTGTCCAGGGAAGGGCTGCTTTCACGCCCAGGGTCCAAGCTGCTTTCCAGCACGGGGACCCAGCTGCCTTTCCCTTCCAGGATCTGGCTGCTTTTCCTGCCTGGGGACCCTGGCTGCCTACCCCACCCCAAGGAAGGAGGCTGCCTTTCCCACCCAGGGGACTGAGGGTGCCTGTCCTGTCCAGGGACCCAATGCTTCCTTTCCCACCTGGGGGACTGCTGTTACTTTCCCTACCAGCGGAACCACGGCTACTTTCCAGCATGAACTCAGTGGTTACTTCCCCGTTTCCCCTGCCTGGAGAACCGCGGCTACTTTCCCCCACAGAGGGAACCACAGCTACTTTCCCACACGAAAACAGTGGATACTTTTCCATGCCTAGGAAATCAAGCAGCTCCTTTCCCACACCGGGTAACCCGCAGCTAGCTTACAGAACTCTGGAAACCCAGGCTCCTTTCCTGCACCTGGGGAGTCCAGTGGCCACATTCTCATGCCTGAGGAACTCAGCTGCTCCTTTCCAATGCACAGATATCTCAAATGCATCCCACCAACCACCTCAAGTGGGAACAAAATGGGCAGACCTCAACTCAAAAATATTACATCAGCTGAGGAAACCACATCAAATGACAACAACAATACAACTAAAGAGAGAGAGAGCAGAGGCAGGCCCAGGAAGACACGACACTAAACCCTGATCATACTGGCACAGGTCTTAAGGATAACTTAATGTTAGTGATGCAAGAAAAGATGGACCAACATACTTAAAGGTTACAAAGTCAGCTTATTAGCTTTGCCACCAGGCTTAATATAATAGAGGAGAACCAGGCTGGAGAGACGGCTCAGCAGGTAAGTCACTTGCCTCCAGTGCCTAAGGACCCAGGTTCAATTCCCCAGGACCCACATAAGCCATACCCACAAGGTAGTGGCCCTGGCGCTCTCTCTCTCTCTCTCTCTCTCTCTCTCTCTCTCTCTCTCTCTCTCTCTCTCTCTTTCTCTCTCTCTCTCTTCCTCTCTCTCTCTACTTGAAAATGAACAAATAAAATATTTAAAAAATAGAGGAGAACCAAATGTACATCAGAAGAGATATATCAGAACTAAATGCAAGCCAGCAAACTAAGGGTACCAAAAAGCAGCTTTCCAAATTAACTGAAGACATCTGCAAATATAAGAATGACTGTCAGGAAGAAGCAATGAATCAAACCTGGAAATGAAATGACATCTCAATAGCATGATAGAAGCAACCCAAAAGGAAGTTGCAGAAAACAATAACCATATTGAAATAATAAGAACATCCCTAGAATCTCTTAACAACAGGATTAATAACTGGGAAAACAGAACCTCAGACATGGAAGACAGAACAGAAGAGAATTCGAGAGAAATCAGAACCTTGACAAAATTCAAAAGAGCAAGTGAAAAAGACTCAAGGGAAATGTGGGATAGCATAAAAAGGCCTACTCTCAGGATCATGGGGATCTCAGAAGGAGAAGAAAACCAAACTAGGGGCATAGAAAATATTTACAACAGAATCATTCAATAAAATTTCCCATACTTGGCAAGAGATAGTCCTATACATCTAAGAGAGATACAGAGGACCCCAAATAAATTGTACCAAAGGAGGAACACCCCTACACATATCCTAGTTACAATGCCAAACACTGAGGATAAAGAGAGAGTACTTAGAGCATTGAGTGAAAGGGAACTCACATATAAATGAAAACCCATAAGAATCACCTCAGACTTCCCCATAGAAACTTAAAAGCCAGGAGAGCTGGGAACAAAATGATCCTAGGCCTAAAGAAGTACAGATTCCAACCTAGACTACTCTACCCAGCAAAGTTATCCATCATAATTGATAGAGCAATTAAAGTATTCCACGAGACTAATCAGCTCTACAATTACTTGAATACAAAGCCAAACCTTCAAAAGATACTTCATGACATATCCCATGCAGATGAAACAAACAACTGACCCCAGGAAAGGAACAGAGATCAAACAAGGTAATAAAATAAAGAGCAGCAATAGCTCAGATACCAACCTCCATATTCTCTACAACATGGCAAGCCTCACAGTTATAACTTTGAACATAAATGGTCTCAACTCTCCTATAAAAAGACACAGGTTTGCCTGTTGGATAAGGAAAATGGATCCTGACATCTGTTGCCTCCAAGAAACACACCTTCTCACTAAAGACAGTAACCTACTGAGAATAAGAGGGTGAAAAACAATCTTCCAGGCATGTGGGAAAAATAAAAAAGCAGGTGTGGCTACTCTAATATCTGACAAAATAGACTTTAAGACAACAGCAATAAAAAAGGACGATGATGGCCACTTCCTACTCATCAAGGGAACGATACAGCAAGAATATATCACTATACCAATTATGTATGCACCAAATGCAAGGCCCTATCAGTTCATTAAGCATAAATTACTCAAAAGCAAAGCAGATATAGATGCCAACACTATCATAGTAGGAGACTGTAACACTCCACTGTCATCACTTGTCAGATTGTACAAACAACAGAGAAGCAGGGAAATCAAGCTGCTAAATGGCACCATAGACAAACTAGGGCTAACAGACATCTACAGAACATTCCACCCGAAGGACACATATTACACATTCTTCTCAGCAGCACATGGACCTTTTTCCAAAATTGACCATATATTGGGCCATAAATCATCCCTCAGCAAATTCAGAATGATCAATGGAATCCCCTGCATCATATCAGACCACAACACATTAAAGCTAGAAATTAACAATGGGAGAGGATCCAAAAAGTTCAACAGATACTGGTGACTGAACAACTCGCTCCTGAACAATGAATGGGTCAAACAAGAAATCAGACAGGAAATCCAGAACTTCCTAGAAACAAATGAAAATGAGGACACAACCTTTCAGAACTTGTGGGACACAATGAAGGCAGTTCTAAGGGGGAAATTCATTGCACTAGATACCTTCATAACAAAGACTGAGAAGTCTCAATTCAACCAACTATCCTCACACCTAAGGTCATTAGAACAAATGGAAAAATCCAACCCTAGGAGTGCAAGACGCAGGATAAATTAAGATCAGAGCTGAGATTAATGAGTTCGAAACAAAGAAAACGATTGAAAAATTAGACAAATCAAAGAGTTGGTTCTTTGAAAAAGTCAATAAGATCGACCTGGCCAACTTAATCAAACGAAAAACTGAGAAGGCCCAAATTAACAAAATAAAAAATGACAAGGGTGAGATCACAACAGATCCTGAAGAGATTGGAAGTTCCATCAGGTCATACTTCCAAAAATCTACTCCACAAAATTAGAGAACCTGAAAGAAATAGATAAATTCCTGGATATCTACCAACTACCAAAGCTCAGACCAGAGCAGATAAAGATCCTAAACAATCCGATAAGAATCACAGAGATTGAATCAGTAATCAAGAACCTCCCCAAATGGAAAAGCCCAGGTCCAGATGGTTCCTCAGCTGAATTCTACCAAACCTTCATCATAGAAATGAAACCTCTCTTTTTGATGCTTGTCAGGGACATAGAAAAAGAGGGTAGGCTCTCAAACTCCTTCTCTGAAGCTACCATCACCCTAATTCCCAAATCAGGCAAGGATGTAAGAAGAAAAGGAAACTACAGACCTATATCCCTGATGAACTTGGATGCAAAAGTCCTAAACAAAGTCCTAGCAAATGAAATACAAACCCACATCAAGTCTATAATTGACCCTGACCAAGTTGGCCTCATCCCAGTGATGCAGGGATGGTTCAACATATGCAAATCGATAAATATATTTCACCACATTAACAAACTCAATTGTAAAAACGAAATGGTCATCTTAATTGATGCTGAGAAAGCTTTTGACAAAATTCAACACCTCTTCTTGTTCAAAACACTGGAAAGAATAGACATAGATGGCCTCTACCTCAAGATGATAAAATCAATATACAGATCTCCTAAGGCACAAATCATCCTCAATGGAGAACGACTCAAGAAGTACCTGCTTAACTCAGGAACAAGACAGGGTATCTACTCTCACCACTGCTCTTTAACATAGTGCTTGAAGTTCAAGCCCAAGCAAAACGACAGGAGAACAACATAAAAGGGATACAAATCAGAAAGGAAGAATGTTGGTTATTCTTCCAGATGTTGGTTACCACATGGGTCCCTGCTGCCCTGCTAAATGCGCCTCTGTCTCTCTGGCCAGCAGGAGACCTGGCTCAATCGAGGAAAGGTGAGTGTGGTGGCTGGACAATCACACGCAGCTGGGAGATAGGTCAAAGCAAATCTCAAAACTTTATTTTAGCATCCAACCTTATATACAATCCACGGATGTATTGCATTGCCTTATCTCTTACACAACAGTAACACAGCGACGGAAACTCAGCCAGGAGATATTTATATATTTGCACTCATAAACAGGATTTAGGGCTGTCAGCCATCCCCCCATCTCCTGGGGAGCACAGGTGTGCTAGGAACAAAGGCATGAACTACCAAACTCTGGGCTCTCATCCGAATGTATATTAATACTTGGCTCTCAGATATACAGTCAGGCTGGGTCCTGACAGAAGAAGTCAAATTATCCCTCTTTGCAGATGACATGATCTTATACATATCAGATCCAAAGAACAGTATCAGCAAACTCCTGAAGGTGATCAATGCCTTCAGCAGAGTGGCAGGATACAAAATTAACACAAAAAAATTAGTAGCCTTTCTATACACAGAAGACAAACATTTGGAAAAAGACCTTCAAGAAACTGTCATGTTCTCTATATCCTCAAACAAAATCAAATACCTGGGAATATCACTAACATAGGTAGTTAAAGAATTATGTAAGGAAAATATTGAAACACTCAAGAGGGAAATAGAGGAGGATGTGACAAGATGAAAAGACATTCCATGCTAATGGATAGGGAGAATCAATATAGTAAAAATGGGAATTCTGCCAAAAGCAATCTACAGATTCAACACAATGTCAATAAAAATCCCAACCTCCTTCTTCACAGACATTCAAAAAATAATCTCAAAATTTATTTGGAAGGGAAAGAGACCTCGCAAGAATAGCTAAAACTCTTCTGAGCAAAAAAAAAAAATTACGCAGGAGGTATCACCATACCTGACTTTAAAACATACCACAAAGCCATAGTAACTAAAATAGCATGGTATTGGCAGAAAAACACAGTCTGACCAGTGGAATAGACTCGAAGACCTAGCCTTTAATGCAAGTAAATTCAGCTTCTTAGTCTTCGACAAGGGTGCCAACAATGTAAGCTGGGCTAAAGATAGCATATTCAACATACAATGCTGTACAAATTGTATAAACACATGTAAAAAAATGAAAATAGACCCACTCCTTTCACCATGCACAAAGATCAACTCCAAATGGTAAGAGACCTCAATATTAATCATACAACCCTAAATACCCTGGAAGAAAAAATAGGAAGAACCTTATATGAGATAGGAATAGGGAATAAGTTCCTGAGCAAATCTCCAGTAACTCAGGAAGTACAATAGTCACTCAACCAATGAGACCTTATCAAAGTCAAAAGCTTCTGTAGAGACAAAAACATCGTTCTCAGAGTCAATAGTCCCTCTTCAAACTGGGAGATGGTTATCGCCAACTACAACTCAGTCAGAGTCCTAATTTCCAAAACCTACAGAGAACTCAAAAAAAAATTAATAACAAAAAAGCAAACTGCCCCCTCACCAAATGGGGCACTGATCTCAACAGAGAATTCACAGAGGTGGAAACACAAATGGCCTTTTCTCAACTGAGAAACTGCTAAGCAACCTTAAGCATCAGGGAAATGCAAATCAAAACCATAATGAGATACCAACTTTCCTCAGTCAGAATGGCCATCATAAAGGAAACCAACAACAATCGTTGCTGGCAAGGATGAGGGAAAAAGGAACCCACATTCACTCCTGGTGGGATTGCAAACTTGTTCAACCGCTATGGAAAGCAGTGTGGATATACATGAACAGAATGGACATAAAAGTACCAATGGACCCAGCTATCCCTCTTCTAGGCATCTATCCACAAGATGTCACATCTAGACACAGATATATTTGTACAACTATGTTTATAGAAGCTCAATTCATAATAGCCAAGAATTGGAATCAACCCAAATGCCCACCCATGGAGGAATGGACAGCGAAACTGTGGTATATTTACACGATCGAATTCTACTTAGCTGAAAGGAAAAAGGACATATCAAAATTATAAAAAAATGGTCTGACTTTGAGCAGATCTCAGAGAATTGAATGCCACATATTCTCCCTTATATGTGGTCGTTAACCAGGATAACTGTAAACTCTATGCAGTCTAGTAGAAAGAAGTGAGATGTTGTGAATGAGGGGGACTGGATGGGGGATGGTAATGGCTTAAGCATGAGGCACAACCAAATTAGCTTCAAAAACATAAAATCCTCATGCACATACTGTAACCTATTGAGCAAGTTGTGGGCATTGACTGGCAAGAGGGGCCATGAGTGGTAGGGAAGAGAGTCTAAGCATGTGAATAATTAGATCAGTCTGACAACACCTGGCTCCAATCACCGGTTCCTTCCCTCACTGAGCTGTTGAACAAAATGATCCATGAGGTTCCATCAACAGTATAGAATTCTTTCAAAGCTCTTGAGTGCCCTCCCCAGGCCTGAGGAAATACCCTGTTGCTGAAGAAACCACAGAATGCCATTGACCAGCATTAAGAGACACTTCGAGGTCCAGAACGGTATCCAGCTCCCAGAAGGCAGTTAATGTAGTGCTGGAAGGCACTGCACAGGCTGCCAGGGGAAACTGATCAACGACAACTGGAGTAAACAGAGACCACTGACATGAAACACAATCTGCAGCCATGAATAGGTTGACCACACCTCCTACTGGAAGAGACCAGCGAACCAAGAAAGGAACACTTGTGTAACGGAGAAGCCTGGTACTGGGGGAGACAATCAACAGCTTTCAAATTCGGCCAAAATTTCCACTTAGTGAGGGGGAGCCCTTGTCTGGAACTGGGGATTCAGGGTGATAGGGACTGGATCCCATACTCTTGGGTTCCCAAGAAAAGATGCACTATATGAGCATTTGACAGGGAGGCTACTAAAAATAGAATCTAGGTAATCCAGAATTGTGTATATTTGTTAACCTACACTAATCTCACTCTCCGATGGAGATTGTTTTTGTATTTTTTTCACTATGCAGCGAGAGAGCTGTGGCCCATCTAACCCTACCAACAGACAGTAGGCCGATAGCTGAGATTCTGGCATGAGAGGAGCCACCACAGTCATACAATGGAGGATCCAAATGGAACCCCACAGAGAATGATGGGATGAACAAGGGGCCCACAGCCACAGCCATTAAATCAACACAGGATAAGCCAGTGAGACAGAAACCAACGATTTTTGACACAAAGACCCCTAAGCTCACAACCTTAAAGCAGCCTTAATACTCATCCACCACGACTCAGGGAACTATGCGGAAGAGGGGGCGGAAAGATTGTGAGAGCTGTGGTGGGGGAGATTATCCAGAGGCATGGCCAGGAGAACCTGGCTGAATACTAGGCTATCCATGGTCCCCTGTCAGAATGATTGATCCAGACGACCCATGGAGGAGGATATCCAGCTGATTGGGGAGGGGATGGCAGAGGGGAATTGGGGATAACAACTCATTGTTTGCCCACTAAATAATTTAACTCATTATGGACAATAAAAAAAAGAAAGTTCTAAAAAAAAGAAAGTTCAAGTTTCAATAATCAATGTCTATTAGGATCATTTCTGAACTCTTCACTGCAAAATTAGTCTGTGATTGTGTTCATAAAATACTGATTACAAGATATTCTGAGACACATCATATTTAAAACATTTGTTTTACTTCATTGAAATTATTGGACACATTAAGAAACTATTTGGTAAACAAACAAATGAACAACACGATAAAGTAATGGTATTTACAAGACACTTAGGGTTCTCTCCAATGGTTTCCATGACAATGGCATCATTCCTTTTTAATTACTTTGTTATTATGTTTGCCTTCAAACCTCTTGTCTATCCTTAAGTTGGCAACATTGATTTATACCAAATGAACTCTTTAGCTTTCATTAAGCACAGAGTAATAAATACCAATCTAGTTTGTAGTTGTACTATTCCACCCACCTTCATGTAACTTTGTGAATA
The DNA here is from genome assembly GCA_004024765.1 of Zapus hudsonius. Lineage (NCBI taxonomy): Eukaryota > Metazoa > Chordata > Mammalia > Rodentia > Dipodidae > Zapus > Zapus hudsonius. The sequence goes on along the minus strand of PVHP010053941.1, from coordinate 1,423 downwards.
AGGGATAAGAAAGAAATGTAACAGGAATTGGGCACAGCCTTTGAATACTCAGGGCTTCACCACTTCACTTCCCCCTGAGTTCGTGTCTTGAAATGCCAAAGAATTGGACACTTTCTGACAGAAAGCATTTTTTTATCAGACACTTTTATTCTAGATTAGAGTCAGGTTAAGGGAAGGGAGAATGGGATAGGGAAGCAGCCAGTCACCAGGTAGAGAGAAACCATGGACAGTTTTAACAGAATTTATGCTGTTTAGCTAAACAAGCAGAAAGGGGAAAGATGAGAAGGAAAGATTCATGTGGAAGAGAAATCAAGCCCCCCCCCCGAGGGTGTGCTGGGGGCTGGAGGGGAGACCTTACAGGTCCCTAGAGAATCAGACATGCTTCTTCTAGGACCCCATGTGGAAGAGGAAGAAGCCTTTGTCCTAGGGAAATTAATTTTAACTTTCCCCAGGTAAGTCAGAGAGATAGCTGTTTGGTCTGTATCTGACCAATCAGTTTTAGCACCTAGGTTTTAGTTCTAGCTAGACACCTCCCACTTGAGGGGCGGGTGTCTATGGAGGTGTCTGAACCATCACAGAAACAAAGTTAAGTGGCCATATTTTCCCTTGGGGAATAACAATATCTCTCTTTGTGTGAATTAATACCCACACTTAAAAAAATTGCTTAATGGATACTTCTTGTGCAGGTGTTACAGGCTAGAGTCTAATTACCTTGTCACAGGGTTAGTAGAAAACATCCATAAATATTTTTAGTAAAATTTCTTTTTGCCATATAGTTCTTTTCTTGTAGCTATTTTGTATTTAAATATCTTTAATCTATAACTTGCTTTCACATAATCTGTCTCTTGAATCAGGCTTTTTATAGGTCGTGAAACACAGCTGGTTTACCCTGATGTCTGGTTGAAGCAGTGAGATCATTAAAATGTTTCAAAGGAATAGCCAGATAGATACAATTTAATGACTATATTAGTGTTGATGAACTTGAAAAAATCTTTTCCTTTTCCCCTCCAAACTATGACAAGTATTATATAGTGATTTTGTTGAATAACCTTACATTAGAATTCCATGTGGAATTTTAGGGATGATCGGGTGTGTGTGTGTGTGTGTGTGTGTGTGTGTGTGTGTGTGTGTGTGTGTGTGCCCATTATGATCATGTGTGTTTAAGTGCATGTGTATGAAGGTGTCCTTGATTATTTGTGCTTGTGCATGTGGAAACCAGAGTGACACAACCTTGAGTGACATTCTTAGGAACACTCTCTACCTCTTTTTGAAATAGGGCCTCATTGTCCGGGAACTCACAAATTAGGCTCTATTGGAAGGCTGCTGAGCTCCAGGGATCTTCCCTTCTCCACCCTCTGCAGTGCTGCAATTATAAGTGTCAGCCATCACATCAGGTTTTATTATATTTTTTTTAAATGTGAGG
>PVHP010053940.1:0-10592 GCA_004024765.1 Zapus hudsonius | reverse complement strand
TTTTTTTTTTTTTTTTGGTTTTTCGAGGTAGGGTCTCGCTCTAGCCCAGGCTGACCTGGAATTCACTCTGTAGTCTCAGGGTGGCCTTGAACTCATGGTGATCCTCCTACCTCTGCCTCCCGAGTGCTGGGATTAAAGGCGAGCACCACCACGCCCGGCTCCAGTGTTGACTTATTCTTATCCTCCTATATTCCATGGTGCAGTCAGATAAGCAGCTAGTTATCCAACCCTCCTGTGCTCTATCCGGCAGCTGCCCATCTGCTGTTCTTCTCAAGATCTATGGAACAGCTACTTTTCTGAGTTTAAGTGAGCAGTCTAAAGTCAGCATTTAGCCTTTATTCACTATTTTTATCCTCACACCTGTAGAATCAATTTCTGGGCCCTTCTGCCATAGGAGGAGGTGATATTCCCAACACTTCAGCCTCCTGGTCCCATGAGGTCACTCAGGGACTGGGTGACCTTTGGAAAAAGGTCTAAATTCATGCTCCACAAACTCCTTCTCACCTCAGGCCCCAATCAGCCCCAAGGAAGTAAAACCCACACAACATGTCCATGATGTTCCAGGCATTCATAGACCCCATCCTTAGCCTGAGGCTGGGAGAGGTCCTGGTCTGGTCTCAGCACAAACCTCCCTTTCAGCCCTTCAGGCCAGGTTATAATCATGCCTCTGGGAGGGTGGTTGAGTGTAGACGACCCCCCCACCCTCTTCTTCATTTTCAGGGATCAGGACCCAAAATTTGTTTCCACCAAGTGTCCAGGTACTATACTGGACTATACCAGAATTGGGGACTCGTCTGCCACAAGATGACCCTATACACCAGAGAGGAGCACTGGCTGGTGCAGGCACCTCTGACGCAGGGCATCAGACCTAGGCTCTGAGGGCAGCAGGGCCATAAGGTGCCACAGACCTGATTGTAGGCAGCAATATGGCAGTTGTCCTAATGGTGACCATTGACCTGTCACTGGGAGAGCAGGTGAATCTGGATGCCCTCAGGGAAAAGGACCCAACTGACAAGGACTGCAGGGACGGATGGGAGCAGCCACGGCCTCAAGTGCCTGCCTCTGGCTCTTCCTGGGGCCAGGAATGATGCCAGCAAATGGCAGTCTATTAATACCTATTTCTGGAATGGGACCCACCACTGAGGGTAGGACGTGTGAGTCCAGGGTTCCCCATGTCTGCTCACATCTCCTGCCCTTCCTTCACTCTATCTAACTTCAAAGCTGATCCCTTACAGATGCATGCCAAGTCTGCCTGATAAAATATAGAACTTGCAGCTAAATTTGAATTTCTGAACATGAACAATTTTTAATGCTGTTTGGTAATCCTTCCTCAGGAAACAGGCAGGTTGAGAATACAAATGAGCATAATTGTTGTTGGTGCAGCTTTGGATGGAGGAGTCACAGGACTGTGGAAATATGAAGGCCAACGTTTCCATCAGTGGCCAGGCTGGTCACAGCTGTTTTAAGGTGTATCCTGCTGGGTTTTCAGCACAGGTGCTCTGGGTGGTGAGCCATGTTCTAGGCCAACGCCACAGAACTATTGCATTTGGTTAGGTTGAGGTGAAATTCATGGCATCTAATTGTTTGACTTGAAAAAGTCAGTGGCATTCATTGTGCTCCCAGTATGTGCAGCCGTCCTTCAAAATTTTCACAGTTCTATCACCCTCAGAGGACCCACGGCCTGGGGTGCTTAAGTTTTGTTGTCAATTTGACCTTTTTAGTTATCTTGGGTGGGTTTCTGAGGATGTTCACAGGAAGGCAGCCTCTCAGTAGGGGACAGGATGTAAGGAAGCTTAGGGAAGCTAGAAATGAACATCCCTTCCTGGCAGGGCAGTGCAGGAAGGAAATCCCAGAGATTCAGGAAGTAAATAAGTCTGGGGTAGGGTTGCAAGAACCCCCCCAAGGCTATATAAAGGGGAAAGAAATCTCCCCACCCACTGCAGGTTTTGCTTGTGTGTGTGTGTGTGTGTGTGTGTGTGTGTGTGTGTTGTTGGTGATGGGTTTCTCTCTCTGCTTGGACCTGTGAAATGGGACCAGCCTCTGTCACCATTATGGAACTTACCTTGGATCTGTAATTTCAAAAAATCATTTCTGCCATAAACTGTGCCTGGTTTGGAGATTCATCCTGGTTTCGGTACCAGGAACTGGGGTAATTTTGCTGAGATGAATATGACCATGTGGCTTTTGGTCTTATGGAACTTGTGTGCTGGAGGAATGGAAGTGAATTTGGTACTTGCAACTGAAGATGCCTTCCAGGGTGGTAAGCAGAATTTTATGGAGTATTCTGGTGAGAATTTGGAAATGATAAATGTAGAGAGAATTGCATTTGGAGGCTTGACTTGTGAACTTTCTAAGGGGAAGGACAGACTGCAGAAAACTCTGTTGGAATGACATAACTGGAATAAGGGACGGATGCGTTCTGCTGCCCAGAGAGTTTGACCAAGGTTGAATTTAAGTAATGAACTGATGTGTTTGGCTAATGATATGGAACTAGGAATTTAAGATTTAAGGTTGGAAAAACTCAAAGCAAGTTTGACCTACTGGCACAGAGACTGGTTTAGGTTAGTGAAGCTGCTGTTATCAACACATTAACATTAGCAATCTTAAAGCTAGCTTGGCTGCTCTACATTGAAGCAATGACAGGATGCCTGAGGTGTTTCCACCCAGGAAAGACTGAATGATGGACTCTTCAAACTGTTTCCTTCCTTCCTTCCTTCCTTCCTTCCTTCCTTCCTTCCTTCCTTCCTTCTTTCTCTCTTTCTTCTTTCTTTCTTCTTTCTTTCTTTCTTCTTTCTCCTTTCTTTCTTTCTTTCTTCTTTCTTTCTTTCTTTCTTTCTTTCTTCTTTTTCTTTTTGGTTTTTCAAGGTAGAGTCTTGCTGTAGCCCAGGCTAACCTGGAATTCACTATGTAGTCTCAGGCTAGCCTCGCACTAACAGCTATCCTACCTCTGCCTCCTGAGTGCTGGGATTAAAGGTGTACTCTACCATGCCCAGCTCAAAATCTTTTGAAAGGAGATAGCTGAGAGGAAGGAACCTCAAGGTCATGACTTATATTGTCTCTGAATTAACAACATGGCTGTGTCCTGCATACCTGGATTTGCTTTTGGAAGCATGAGAAATGCTTGCATGAAGTGGGTCATGAAGTGCACATGGTTCCAGGAGCCGCTGCTGAGATGCCGTATATGGAACAGGGCGTGAATTCCCTGATAGGCCAGTGAAGCCATTGGAAGATGGACTGTGGTTTGCAATGGAGACCCAAAGATATTTTGGATCTACCAGGACTGTGCAAGGACTACCATGGAGCGCTGCCGCGTCTGGAGAGAAGTTTTTCCCAGCTACTCAGCCAAGCTGGAGACTGTCACTCACTCACTGGTTGTGATATTGGACTTAAACTGTAGCTATTTGCTGTTTGCCTAATGGTTGTTGAGTCTGCATTAGTCCAGCCTCTTCCTGTTATGCCTCACAGCAGTTGGAAATGTTTACTCTGTGCCATTATACTTTCCTTGTTTTGGGGGGAGATTCTGGGTTTACATGGGATAGTTATATCACATTAGGTGGAATTATGATCTTGTTACTGTCTTCATCTGGAAATAAGTATGATGTAAGGAGATATGCCTTGATGTCAAGTTGACAAGGAGTGGACTTGTGATGGTTAGATTTGTTGTCAACTTGATCTTTTTAATTATTTTGGGTGGGTCTCTGATGTTCACAGGAAGGCAGCCTTCTCAGTAGGGGGAAGGATGTAAGGGAGCTCAGGGAAGCTGGAAATAAACATCCCTTTCTGGGAGGGCAGTGCAGGAAGGAAATTCCAGAGACACAGGAAGCCAACAAGTCTGGGGTAGGGTTGCAAGACCCCACCCTAAGGCTACATAAAGGGGAAAGAAATCTCTTCCCCTGGCCCCCTCCCTGTTTTGTTTGTGTTTGTGTGGTGGTGATGGGGTTCTCTCTGCGTGGACCTGTGGAACAGGGCCAGCCTCTTTCACCATTATGGAACTTCTCTTGGATCAGTAGCTTTAATTAACCCTTTCCTCCATAAACTGTGCCTGGTATGGAGAGTTATCCCAGCAGCATGTGGCTGACTACAACACCACCCATCCATCAGTAACCTCCCTGCCCCCACCTCCCAGTACCTAGCAGCCAACCATACCCCTGGTCTCTCTGGATTACCCTATTCTGGATTAGCCTATTATATATTATATAATATTCTAAATATTTTATACAAGTGTAACCACATAATATGTGCTCCTTTATGGCAAGCTTCTCTGATGCTTGATGCTTTTGAGTTCCACCAAGCTATGCTATGTATTGGTATTGCCTTATTTTTAAAATTTTGTGGGTGTGTGTGTCTTGCACTGCAAATGAATGCCTGTCCAACTTTACGTAGGCAGCTGGTGAATTGAATCCAGGCTGGCAGGCAAAGACCTTTAATCACTGAACTGATCCCCAATATGGCCTTCTTTTATGCCTAATATTCTGATAGATGGGTCAACCACAGTTTGGCTACTGTGATCAGTGCTGCTAAGAGCATATGCATACATGTGTTTAATTCTTTGGGGTTTATACCAGGGAATGGAGTCACCCCAACCCCTGCTTCCTTCCCCCCATGTGGAGCACATGAGTGCAGAGATATGTCTGTCTCACCAACTATATCACTTTAAAGTTTATTTATTTATTTGTGAACAGGGGAAAGAGAGAGAGGGAGAGAGAACGGGTGTGCAGGTCTTGTTGCTGTAAATGAACTCTGCATGCATGCACCATTTTGTGCATCTGGCTTTATGTGAGAATACTGGGAAACTGAACCCAGGTTAGCCAAGTCGATGGCTTGCAATCCCATTCTCTGTGCTCTGGCATCCCACAGGGTTGAGCATGTGAGCAAGGACAAGACCCTGACACTACAGTAGCACACAGACCAGTTTAATTCCCTACAAATCTCCTTGGCAACCGCCCCACCCAGCTCTTGGCAGCCACTCATCTGTCATCCATAGTTTCACCTTTTCCACAAAGTCATTCTAAAGCATCAGAAAACCTTTCCAACTTCTTGTACTTAGTAACATGTAGCCAGGTTCCCTGCTATTCATCACCATTGAAGACGTCTTTCTCCCATAGGGCTGCATGCAGCTGTAGCTGCATCCAGCTTTCTGTCAGCAGGTTAATAGGGAGGAGGTTTCCAGGTCAGTTCTGGGTTGATTTCCAAGTAACCTGCAGGCCAAGCATGTGGAGTCTTCAGCAACAGGGTCTTACCATCTCATTCTGGTGGGAGGAAGTTGATGACACCGAAACAAAATAGAGACTAGTTGAGGAGGAGAAGAGATATGGTGTGTGTGGGGGGGGATCATCATAGTCTGTGATTGTGGAAGCTATCAATAAAAAGGTTAAAAAAGACTAGAGAAGAATTGTCAAATGTAGACACATAATAGAATTAAGTTATGTAAGATTAACTTTGGAAATTAAGCATGAAGTAAAGCAAAAGAGCTCCGGAGCTGGATGGGAGGGTCCCAGTGGTGGAAGAGGTCCCAAGCAGGAAATCTTCCTGGAGGCTGCGATGTCATTTTCTTAAAGCTTTGGAGATGTAAATTAGGCATCCAATTGGGTTGGGCCTTAATGGCCAAGACCATATGGAGGGCCTTGCCTGGACGACGGGTTGGAGTGCAAACTTGGAAGGAGGCCAGCCTCTTCCTGTGCCCAGGCTAAGAGGCATCAACCAACAAGTTATTGATGCAATGCGGCAGAGGTCCTGGCCTGTAATGCCTTGGTCAGAGAGCCGAAACAAAAGATGAATGCAGGAAAACAAACGGAGGGCGCAGGAAGAGGCTAGAGAAGCAGAAAGGAGTTGGGGGTTAGTGAAGGAGTGGATGACTTAAAAGCACTTATTGAGAGCAGACAAAAGAATCGGCAAAAGGAAATGGACAATTTTCTGGCTCAGATGGAAGCAAACTACTGCAAACCCTCCCAAGAGGAGGGAAAAAAGCAGCTCTCAAGAAAGAAAAGAAATAATGGATTTTTTTTCTCTTCAAAGGTCCTTAGATATTACTTGGTGTCATGGGATCCAAGGTACAGACATGAAGGTTGCCTGTAGAGAGAGAGATGGCTTTTCCTGCCTAAATTACTTAGATTGACTAAACCAACCAGAATTTAACTTTATCTTATTTCCTAGAATTGACCTGACACTCTGTGAGGTCCCCACGGGAAGGAGTGGACATAATAATAGTTGGGAGGGTGGACAGCTCTATCTAGAGGTCACTCTGCTTTCAGTTGTATGGATGTCCTTTAGAACAGGGACTTCCCTCCAGCGAGAGAGTACCCTGAGGACACAGGCTGAACAGCTGTCTTCTGCGTAACTGCCAGCTGCTTTTGGTCTTAGTAATCCTAACTGGACCCTCTCTTCTCTGTTGTTGTTAGTCTGTTTTGTCCTGTGTCCTTGAAATATAATGAAATGAGATGACTTCTGTTGTCTTTGTATAACTTGTAGATAACTAAATAAAAGAATGACAAGTTAAAAAGCAAGAGGATCCCGTCATGTGATAGCTTGTCAGGCCCTAGCCTAACTGATTAACCTTAAGATAGATAAGTTTTAGAACATGGAGTAGCCGATTAGCTTTGTTCCTGCTTGCTGAGTTTTGTTTTACTGGCAATAACCCCGCCTCCTGAAAACGATGTAACAAACTACCCTGCTGATTGGCTGTAAAACAATGCTCTGCTGTACTCTGCTGATTGGCTCCAGCCAAAAAGTTTGAATCCTATTGCTTGAGAGAAATAGGATGAACAATGCAGCCTCGGGTTATAAAAGGGCTTTGGGTGCTCAAATAAAATGAGATTTGCCCGACATTTCTCCTGGTTGCATGAGTGTTGTCCAACCATTGCCTCAGCTCTCCCCGATCAAGTCCTTTCTCCTGCTGGCCATCGAGACTTGGGCTAACAGCAGGGGGCCAGGTGTCCCTGACCCCCAACAAGAGCTGTCATGCAGACCCCAGGTACTAAGAGGAGAAGGTAGCGGGGCACTTAATATGCTATAAAACACATTTGTCCTTCATTTGTAGTGAGAAACCTGTCCCCATAACATTAAAATAGCTCAGCATGTACACACCACTAATGGTTTGCTTGGTAGGAATTTATCTTTAGGGTTTTTATCTTGGAGGGGGGTTTCGAGGTAGGGTCTCGCTCTAGCCCAGGCTAACCTGGAATTCACTACATAGTCTCAGGCTGGCCTCGAACTCACGGCGATCCTCTTAACTTTTCCTCCCTCCTAGTGCCAAGATTAAAGCATGTGCCACCACCTATCTTTAGTTTTAATGCCATCCAAAGGAGGCTCCTGGAAAAAGCAGAGCTCAGTAGCCTTGGACTTGAACTCTTATTACACAGAGTATAATGAAAGAAAAGCAGAATCCTCTGCTACAGAGAGAGGCAGACTCTGAGGCAGGTGAACTGTCTTCAAAGATAAGACTGAACTTTGGATGCATTGCTTTTGTTCTGGTTCCTTTTAAAATGCTATGGCAGGACAGATCTTTGGGATGTTCGTGTCTTCTCAGACTGCTAGCTGTCTTAATAAGGCATAGCTAAGGATTTGATTCCTTGTCTCTAGCCTATATGTCAGGCAGCATGGACTGCTTACAGCATTGAAACATTAGTTTGCCAAGTTAGCTTTTGTGTAGGTCTGGGGAGTCAGGATTTCTTAGCCTTTGGCAGCAGCTGGCTCTTAGCTACGGGGAAGGCCTAGGCCTTCCTTTCTTCCTAGGCCCTAGCACTTGGCAGTTGCCAGTATTAAGTCTTGGGTGTTTAGTGTCTGAGGCTTTTGGCCTTTAGGCTTGATAGCTCACTGACCTTCTTTCAGCAATTAAGACTCAGGGTTATTCTCCTATAGTTCTTTACAGCCTTCTAGGATTCTCCTTACCAGCTGAACTAAATTAGGCAAGAAAAGACCCCTGGGCCTCGTGTTGTAATACCAGGAGAGAAAAGACAAGAGGGTGTCTCCATGGGGTCATAGCTCCTCTCTATACAAGTCAAGGCTCCCTTCTAGACTAGATGGCAATGATCGCAAGGCCAAGCCAGGTTCAGAGTTCTCAAGGCAATGAGCCCTTGATCATCACGTCATTTTCTCAAGAACTCTGTGGAATGTTCAAATCAGCGAGTGCTAGCATAGGGGAGGCCTAGCTGGCTGTTTGGCTTGACAGTCCTTTTGCTTAGGGCAGCCAGGGAGACCAATGTCTTTGCTTATTTACAGGAACATGAGTATCAGAAGCAGAATTTACAACAGGACTTGAAGAACATATGGTCACAGTTGTATTAGGGTTCTCTAGAGGATCAGACTAACAGAATGAATTGTAGTAAACACAAAGGGGATTTACTGAGTTAGCTCACGGCAGTCCCACAATACCAGTCTGCAAGCCCGAGAGACAAGGAACAGTTCACTGCTCAGTCCACGTGGCTGGATGCCTCAGCAGTCCCAATCCAGCACTGAAGGCCTAAAGCCTTCCTGGGGAACCACTGGTGGTCTGTCCAGGCTGGAAGGCTGAGTAAGCTTTCCAATGCTGGGGAAGAGATGCAGGATAAACATCAGCAGCCAGGCAGGCAGGAGGGACAGAGAATTCTTTCCCCTTTTACAGCCTTGGGGGTGGAGTCTTGCAACCCTAGCCCAGACTTGTTGGCTTCCTGAGTCTGTGGAATTTCCTTCCTGCCCTGCCCTCCCAGGAAGGGATGTTCGTTTCCATCTTCCTTGAGCTTCCTTACATCCTGCCCCCTGATGAGAGGGCTGTCTTCCTGTGATAAACATCAAAGACCCACCAAAGGTAATTAAAAAGATCAAGTTGACAACAAAACCTGACCATCCCACCAGTAACAGGGATTTAGCAGGTTTTCACAATGGCTTAACAGTGCTTAACACTTTCCCCAGCGCCCCTGGGAGAGGTGACTCCCCATTATCCATCTCTGAGACACCCTACCTCCAAAAACCAAGCCCTAACACCCTCAAGAAGAAGAAACCAAACATGTAAGATCTGAGAAGGATCCTTCACTAAAGTAGACACAGATGTGAGCAAACATATGACAAGATACACACATGGAAAGACAGAAACTTTTTCAGTCTGAAGGTTGATTCGCTGTTCGCTGCACAATCATGTTGAAATCCTAACCCTAAACTGAAGCCTTTAGGAGACAGGGCCTCGCAGAGATAATTAGGTCAGGAGGACTATGCCCTTATAAATAGGATTAGTGCCTTAAAAATGATTTATTGTTAATAGTTAGATACCAAGTAGGAACACGTTTTGTGTTGGTACTCCATTTCCCTCCTCCCTGGCCCCAACCTACTAAGGGCCCTCCTCAGTGAGATTGTTGGAATGGTCCATGGGATGGGAGGTTATGATTGGTATGAGCTGTAGCCCATTTGTGTGTGTGTGTGTGTGTATTTGTTGTTGTTGAGGGGGGCAATGTCTCTGGATATTCTCCCCCACCATGGCTCTTAGTATCTTTCTGCCACCTCTTCCATAAATGTCCCTGAGTCATGTTGGATTTTAAATTAGCTTTATCATTAAGTTCTTAAGAGTCACTGGATTTCTGCTTTGGACTATATTGGGCATCCTCGGTACCTATCTGTTATCCTTTCAAAGGACTTGCTGTGGAGATGGCTCTTTTACTCATCACACCTCTTCCTTCAAGGTTTCCTTAGGGCTCTAGAAGGTGAGTTAGGGATGGTTTGTCTCCTATTTAGGGGTCCCCTACCATTTCATGTCCTGATGGTGGAATTTGGTTGGCCATGGTTCTCATGGCTTTCTGAAAAATACAAACAGAATCTCCAATGGAGAAAATTAATATTGGTTAAACGAGATAAGCATTGTTAATTTGGTGAGATTTTTATTGGGTGTGGCCTTTCTTTAGGCCTAGGTTGGTGGGGACTTCCCCCTTGGAGATCAGGTTCCAGGTCTCCATAGGGAATTGCCTTGGATCCCAGTACCAGTTAAGGGTTCCTTGCCACTGAGTGGATCTCTTAGCCAATTACCCGGCCATTGATTACCCCCTACCCCACCACAGGTTGAGTGCCACTGTTGCACAGATGGTCCTTCTTGTCTTGCTGTTTTTTGTTTTTTTTTGAGGTAGGGTCTCATTCTAGTCGAGGCTAACCTGGAACTCACTACATAGTTTCAGGCTGGCCGCAAACTCACAGGGATCCTTCTACATCAGCTTCCCTAATGCTGGGATTAAAGGCATGCGCCACCACGCCAGGCCTATCCTTTTGATTGATTGATGGAGGGGCTGAGGACTCAGTGTGCTGGGAAAGGCTCCATTCTGTTACCAGTTTTGAGCGACAGATTTCTCAGCTCAAAGTGCAAGTCAATGGTCATTAAAACTCCCGAAACTGATGGCCCTTCAGTACTTGTGACCTGTGAAGCTCGGCCTGTGCAGACTGAGTAGAAGGGTAAGTTACAGCAGGGCTGAAAAACAGACACGGAACAGCCACCTTCTCCCTCCTCACCTGGAACACGACAGCTATTTACTGTCAATTCTTCTAAAACCCAGAACCAACTGGTGCTAAAGAGGCTAAATGAAAAACACTCAGAGCCGGGCACTCGGAGGCAGAGCTAGGAGGATCGCGTGAGTTCAAGG
>PVHP010053939.1:0-10608 GCA_004024765.1 Zapus hudsonius | reverse complement strand
TAACCAGGAAATTGGTATGAAGTATATGAGAACTCTATCTTCTTCACTTTTTATATAAATCTAAATGTTTATCAAAGGAATAAAAGAAATGCTCATAGGTTTCCATAAAACTTAACTGTTATAAATATTACAAATTTTATATTTATATATAAATATAAAATTTTATATTTATATATAAATATAAAATTTTATATTTATATATAAAATATAAAATATTATAAATATAAAATTTTTATATTTTTATTTTAAATACATTTTATATTTTAAATATTTTTATTATAAATATATAAATATATTTATATTTTAAAAATTTTATAAATATAAAATTTTATATTTATATATAAATATAAAAAATATTTGTATCTTATAGGCCTCATAAGCAGGAATAGCTACAATTATAATCTAGTTTTGCTATTCTCTTTCCCTGGATCCTACCCTTAGGGTCTAGACTCAACACTCTGTAAGGTCTCTTCCAGCCTGACGGGTCTGGGCCTCTCTCTCTGCCTTCAATTCCTCAGACATGATTCGCTGCCTGTGAGTCATGGTCAACCTCCATGGATTTGTCTTAGTGACGCTATAGTTTGTTACTTACTTTCTTCCTTACCCAGCTGTATGCAGCACTTATGATCACTGACCATTTCTTTTACAAAAGGACTGAGGATCAGCTCAGCTCGCTTCAACATCCTCCACAGGGTCAGATTCTAGATTCTGACATCAAACAGAAAGAAGACCATGATCGTCCCTATTACCAGTTTCTGTGCATCTAGGGCTTTGATAAGAAATGCTAGAAGGAGAAAGAGAGAGAGTGAGTGAAGGGACATGAAAAGGTGTCCCAGAGAGAAAGAATATCCCCTTCCTCTCTGCCTAAACCCAGGCTCAACCTGGCTGGCTGTGTCTTAGGGCTGTTTCATTCTCTATTGGCTGTTTTAGAAGCTGTTTGCTAGGACTTCATCAGAACTCTCTCCAGCAGAAAAGTTAACTGAGTGCCAGCCGAAGTGTGTATGCTATTCTGTGTGGCCCCAGAGTGATCGAGTGTTCTGAATGGAATTTCATCCATGTGTTGGGCGAGATGATTTATTACGGGAGGTAATGGAAATTAATTTCACTTTGAACCCCCGGGCACAAGAAGATGCCTAAGTGCTGAGCCATTTTCTGTAAGTAGGCAGTAAAGTTGCTACTTGCTTCTGGCTGGGCAGCGAGGTGGGATGACCACTTGTAAAACAATGAGCCAGACCCAATTTGAAGGGGGTCTATTGGCTCTGAGTATGGGGTGTTTGTCTGTACAGAAGCTTTTGAGTCTGATCAGGTCCCATTGGTTAAGTGATTGTCCTATTTCCTGGGCTGCTGGAGATTTGCTCAGAAAATTTTTTCCTACTCCTATTTCATGTAGAGTTCCTCCTATTTTTGATTCCAGGGTGTGCAGGGGATGGGGAAGGGGGGCAATGAGGAATTGGGGATAACAACTCATTGTTGGCCCACTAAACAATGTAACTCATTATGGACAATAAAAAAAAAACAAACAATGAGCCAGAATGGGAAGTTAATGGGCCCTGGCCATCAGGCAGCCTCTAGGGCATGTCCTACCAGCCCCTGCTGTCAGGAACCTCTCAGGCTTCTTGGCGCCATGGATAATGGATGCTGGAGCTAAAGGAGAGCCAAGGAGGGCGAGAGGGCAGCATTCCTTGGGAGTCAGTGACCAGTCTTTGGCCATAAGCATTTGGCTCAGTGGGCAACCCTGTCCCTGGGAGTTCCCTTAGTAGGAAGTGGACTGGCCTTCAGCTATAAATGGACCTGAGAAGATTCTGTTGCTAAAGATAACCACAGTTAAGACTCTGAGAGCTGAATAGGAGGAGAGTTATTTCTGCAGCCTCAAGTCTCCCACTATGGCTTTTTGATAGAAAAGTTTCCAAAAGCCCCAGTTATGACAAAGTTGTCCAAAAATCACATGTTGGAGAAAAAGCAACCTCTTCCGCATGTAGAGAAGAATGAAAGTAGATCCATATCTCTCACCTTGCACAAAAATCAGTTCGAAACGGACCAAGGGCCTTACTTAAGGTAAGACCTGAAAGTTTAAAATAGCTAGAGGAAATGCTTCAAGATACAGGCATAGGAAGAATTTTCTGAACAGAACTCTAATAGGTAGGCAATAGTCCCAAGAATTAGCTAATGGGATTACATGAAATTAATAATATTTTATTTATTCATTTTTTAAGCAGAGAGAGAGAGAGAGAGAGAGAGAGAGAGAGAGAGAGAGAGCACGCACCAGGGCCACCACCTTGTGGGTCTGGCTTATGTGGGTCCTGGGGAATTGAACCCGGGGCCTTAGGCACTGGAGGCAAGTGCCTTAACCGCTGAGCCATCTCTCCAGCCCTAGTTGGAATATTAAAAGAAACTTACCCATGCTATCAATAATGGAGAAATATCTACATGAATGTGTCTCACAAAACACACATCTGATTTTATCAATGGGGTAGCAACAAGAAGTCCCCATTACCCTGTGTAATGGTGGGACTCAGGAAGAGAACAGAGTTGGAGAAAATGGTCCAAAATGTCACAGGTACATCCAGGAAATGCTGCAGTAGCAAAGAATAGGGAACTCTTTCCCAAAGCAGGCTTTGTCCTTGAAAATGGAGCTTGGGAAAGACAACAGCTCTGGGTTCTTTGACTCCAGTTTATCAAGAGTGATTTTGGACTTAAAAAGTTTCATGTGTAGTTTTTAGTGAAGAAAATAGAATACACAACCTTGGGTGGAAGAAGAGGGAGGCAGATGGCATGATTTCTTTCCAGCATCTTTTGGAATCTGGAAGAAATATTCTCCCAGCAATAAGACATGGGCACCTCGACTAGCTTTTGAAAATAGAAGCTAGGTAATCCAGATTGCTGTATATTTGTTAACCGATACTGACCTCATTCTCTGATGGAGATTGTGTCTGTATTTTTCAGGATACAGCGAGGGAGCTGGGGCCCATCTAACCCTACCAACCGACTGCAGGCAGGAAGCTGAGATCCTGGCATGAGATGAGCCACCACAGTCATACAGGGGAGGATCCATATGGAACCCCGCAGAGAATGATTGGATGTACAAGGGACCCACAGCCATAGACATTCAATCAACACAGGATAAGCCAGTGAGACAGAAACCAATGATTCTCGACACAAAAACCCCTAAGCTCACAACACCAAAGCAGCCTCAATACTCACCCACCATGACTCAGGGAACTGAGCGGAAGAGGAGGCGGAAAGATTGTAAGAGCCGTGGTGGGGGAGACGGTCCAGAGGCATAGCACCCATCAGTAACAACTAACTTGGGTCATGAGAGCCCAGCTGAAGACTGGGCTATCCATGGTCCCCTACCACAAAGACTGATCCAGTTGACCCAAGGAGGAGGATATCCAGCTGACTGGGGATGGGGAATTGGGGATAACAACTCATGGTTGGCCCACTAAACAATGTAATTCATTAAGGACAATAAAGAAAATAAAAAGAAAATCACATGCTAACTTCAGGATGAGGAAGTCTCTTTTTCCCATGCATGTTTGAATCTATAATTATTTGAGGTCATGAACCCACTTGTGAAAATAAATGGCCAGGGGATCTTCCTTCACATAGTTGAGCTAAGGAAGGAAATTAATTTCTGGTAAAAATGCGTCTTCAGCATTAAGAGGCTGAGCTTAAGCGAGAGCTGTCAGGATGCTGAGAACCAACCTCCTCTAGCTGCCGCTATGTCTGCGTCCATATGTGTATGGATATATAGTTTTATATATGGAGATTTATTAGAAGATTTTGGCTCCTGTGACTATGAAGACTGAGAAGTCCCACGATATGTCTGAAGACTCAGAAAAGCCAGTGGGGAGGTTTAAAGGCCTGAGAGCTACAGAGTCAATAGTTTAAATTCCAGTCTGGGGTTGAAAGCCTGGGAAAACAGTATGGAGAGCATATCCATGCCTCAGCTCCAGCTGTCAGGTAGAATTCATTCACATTTTTGTTCTCTTTACAGTCCCTTGCTTTTGGATGCTACCTGGGAAGGTGAGTATCTGCTCTACTTAGCCCATCCCTTCCAATGTTAATCTCTTTCAAAAATGCACACACACACACACACACACACACAAATTACATTTTTTAAAATATTTTATTTATTTATTTTCAAGGAGAAAGAGAGAGAGAGAGAGAGAGAGAGAGAGAGAGAGAGAGAGAGAGAGAGAGAGAAAGAGAACCAGGGCCACCTTGTGGGTCTGGCTTATGTGGATCCTGGGGAATTGAACCCAGGGCCTTAGGCACTGGAGGCAAGTGCCTTAACTGCTGAGCCATCTCTCCAGCCCCATAAATTACATTTAACTAGCTCTCCCTATCAGGTGATCCCAAAGCCAGGACAAGTTGACACATAAAATTAATCATCAAAAGTATCCAGCCTGCTTTCTTTCCTCTGGGCTTGTTGCATGAAACTTTTTCTTTCTCTCTGGAGAGATGTGGACACATGTCTGCTCAGCCTAGACAGGGCTCAGACCAAAATCCACCGTGGGTGAACCAATGCTAATGCATTCATTGGGCTCCTTATAGGGCACAAGTGAGGGTTTAGTATCAGGAATATGGGTGACTCTGAGACAGCTGCCGCATCACTGTGAAGTCCCACCCTCTCCTGGGTGGCTGTCATAGAGGGTGCCGTCATGCTTCTTCCTGCAGGGAGGGGAGCGGGGAAATCCCAGGCGAGGGTCTTGTGACTCTCCCAGCCTCCATCTACTGGGAGTGTCAGTAGCTCCATTAGGATAGCCATGAACCTATAGATCACTAGAGTTTTGCTCCAATGTTGCTATGGCAACATGGCCAAACATTCTAAACTCCTAGATAGCATCATGCTACACCCGGTAGAAAAATGCCATAGACCAACGTTCATGTGGCTCCTCTGGTCTGGCCATTCCCAAAAGCCTGCAAGTCCTGGGTAAGAATTCTGATCATAGAATCATCTCGGAGCTCACCTGTGACTTTTAGGAGACAGACTACGAACATGATCAGATTCAAAGCCAGGATGACTAGTGGGATCTCTGCTTTTGGTCCATTTTAGCTCTGACCTTGGGGAGTTATTCATTTCCCTGAATCTCATTTTCCCTTTCCAGTAAGTGAGGGATCTGGCTACAGTTTTCAGAATAGTTAGGGAGGTGCAGCTTGGCAGTTGCCATTTGTTGATTCTGCATCCCTCCCTCCATTCCTCTACCCCGACTTGTCCTCTACCCGGGACGCTAGGCTTTCCTTCTAGTTTCATGCTTTGGATCCTAAATATGATGGCTGAACCTCACTGATTCAAAAGCTTCAACATAAGCCACTGTCCCTCTCATAGCTGTCCTGGGATTGAGTAGGTTGCCTGTGTCTCTGTAGCTTAGACAAGCAAAGGTAGTACTCTGCTAAGGAGAGAAAAAGTCTCTCTGGATCATACATCTCAAATTTGATTAATATGTGGACCAACTTAAAAGGGAAGAATTGCCTTGTGGACTTGTAGCATTTAGGAATGATTTTTTAGAAGTGTTCTCTTTAAATATGTGCAACATGAAACTAAATATAAACTCCATATGGTTCTAGTGATGATGATGTTCAATAGAAACCAATTTTAAATTAAATATAAGCAAACTGTAAGAAATAGTAAAATTTAAATTAACATTATATCTATATGGCAAATGATTTTTTTAAACTAAATGGCCATTCTCTATGTTTGTAGATGTTTAAAGTACTGTGTCATATAATTACCTAATCCTATTAGCATTTTTATTATCTGTTAGTTCTTTGTCTAATGTGCTATGAGAGTGTTTGGTCTTTAATTGGTAGGTAATGATTAAGGTTCATATTTAGTCTACTTGTCTCTATTAATAACTGGAAACAATTATGTTAGTACTATTTAATAATACTACCATTTATATAGCACTTATTTCTCAGACATAATTCAGATGCACTAATTCATTTAATCCTCACAACTATACTGTGAATAACATACTTTATTTTTTTTCCATTTTACAGGTGGGGAAAACTGAAACACAGAAAGATAAAGTAATTTTTTCCAAGTCACACATCTAGTTAATTAGCAACTTGGGATTCAGTTCTAAGGACTCTGAATCCTTATTTATAAACTAGCCTGTCAAACAGACTGTAAATATACTCATAAAGTAAACATGGACATTGAAAATACATTGTAGTTTACTGCCAAAGTTCTCTGTGTCCATGGAAATCATCCAGAGTATGCCTATATATTTTTGAGTGCTATAAAAATACTTTTCTTCTAACTCCCATAGAGATCTCAGCGAATCTTGAGAATACACAAGATTTTGCAGAACCTACTGTAAATTTTTTTTATTAAAACAGTTTGCACATGCCTTTAATCCCAGCACTTGGAAGGCAGAGGTAGGAGGATCACCATGAGTTCCAGGCCACCCTGAGACTACATAGTGGATTTCAGGTCTAGAATGAGACCCTACTTCAAAAAACAAAAACAAAGCAAAACAAAACAAAAACAAAGAAACTCAGATGATGGCATTTGGAAAAAAAAAATAAAACCCAAGTTGTCACAGAAAATTCTCTGCTACATTTCTTAACTTCTTTGAATTTGAGAAACCAAGACACTGTTGATTTCCTCTTACAAATAACTTCAAATCAAGGATGAGTAATTAATAGAGATTACTGTAGCAAAGACCCTATAATAGCTTGAAGGTCGTACTAAGTGATCTACATTCTGAGCAGCTAAGATTTTGCTATAGGGCTGGGAGAAGTCAATAAGGACATGAGCTCAGCAGAAACTAGCTGCTCTAAGAACTGAGTGGCTCCTCAAACCTTCTAGGTCTTTCTTTGTACAGCAGGATCTCAGAGGAAGCTGCCCTTCCCCCACTCCCAGGCCTGTGTGCACACTTCTAAATAGGTCTAGTGTTCATTTGCAGAGGCAAAATACCTGGGCATGCTCCCACCCTCAGCATACACATGCAAATAAATAAATATTTTTAAAAAATTTAAAAACATTGAAAAGGATTGATTTCTTCTCTTTGACTTGCAGAAGGCTCTCTCTCTCTCTCTCTCTCTCTCTCTCTCTCTCTCTCTCTCTCTCTCTCTCTCTCTCTGTGTCCTTTTATTACAAAGACACTAGTCAGATTGGATTTCAACCCACCTGAAAGACCTGATTTGATCTTCATCACCTCTTTCATGGTCCTGTCCCCAAATACAGTCACATGCTGAGATTCTGGGGTTAGAGTTTCAACATATCACTTCTCAGTCCCTAACCCTGATATGATGACTAACACTTATTATGTAGTAAATTTATGGAGGTTGTAATATTAGTGAGACTAAATTGAAATGCTACAGAATTCTTTTTTTATATTTTATTTATTCATTTTCAAGCAGAGAGAAAGAGAGAGAGAGAGAGAGAGAGAGAGAGAGAGAGAGAGAGAGAGAGAGCACCAGGGCCACCACCTTGTGGGTCTGGCTTATGTGGGTCCTGGGGAATTGAACCCAGAGCCTTAGGCACTGGAGGCAAGTGCCTTAACCACTGAGTCATCTCTCCAGCCCGCTACAGAATTCTTAAAGAATTGTCAATCAAAACACTTTGCTATGATATGGAGGCTGAGATCCAGGGAGACATGGCTTTTAGGACAAGCTTTCAGCCTTAAGATGAGGAAGTGATGAGACACATTTTTACTTGTATAAAGAATCTGGGTCATCACAATCTAGGTTTTGTCAGTAGACTTTCCATTATTACCCTATTAAAAGGTAGTATTTGAAGGCCCCCACCCATGTGAGCCATCGACTTCCCAGGTGCTGCGTAGGGCTGACACTGAAGTTACAAATCCTTGAAGTAATTCTATTTTTTCTCCCCAAAGGCACCAAAAAGGTTGTACTCACATTTCATGGCATCAATAGATCTCTTCAAAAAGATGATTCTTGTTCAAGAGAAATAATATGAAGATAAAAACCATTTCAGATGTCAAGTGGAAACCCAATGAGTTGACTTCCTGTGACAATATTCCCACGAAGGGCAGAGGGACAGCATCTGAGGGGGAGAAAATGGGGGCACAGCAAGGGAAAGGAAACCTCTCTTCTACTGAGGTTCTCTCTTCTGAGAGGGCAAGATGATTTCACCATCGTGGGAGAATTTCTTGGACTGAGCAATCAACAGCTTTCAAATTCGGCCAATTTTCCACTTAGTGAGGGGGAGTCCTTGTCTGGAACTTGGGATTCAGGGCGATAGGCACCGGATCCCGTACTCTTGGGCTCCCAAGACAAGATGCACTATGGGAGCGAGTGACAGGGAGGCTACTTAAAATAGAATCTAGGTAATCCAGAATTGTGTATATTTGTTAACCTAGACTGATCTCACTCTCCGATGGAGATTGTGTTTGTATTTTTCAGGATGCAGCGAGAGAGCTGGGGCCCATCTAACCCTACCAACCGACTGTAGGCCGATAGCTGAGATTCTGGCAAGAGAGGAGCCACCACAGTCATACCAGGGAGGATCCATATGGAACCCCACAGAGAATGTCAGGATGAACAAGGGACCCACAGCCACAGCCATTCAATCAACACAGGATAAGCCAGTGAGACAGAAACCAATGATTCTCAACACAAAGACCCCTAAATTCTCAACATTAAAGCAGCCTTAATACTCACCCACCACGACTCAGGGAACTGAGCAGAAGAGGGGCGGAAAGATTGTGAGAGCCGTGGTGGGGGAGACTGTCCAGAGGCATGGCCCCCCTCAGTAACAACACACTTGGGCCAGGAGAACCTGGCTGAATCCTAGGCTCTCCATGGTCCCCTGTCACAAGGACTGATCCAGACGACCCATGGAGGAGGTTATCCAGTGGATTGGGGAGGGGAGGGCAGCGGGGAATTGGGGATAACAATTCATTGTTTGCCCACTAAATATTGTAATTCATTATGGACAATTAAAAAAAGATGAAGTGACAATGAACGCCACCTCTAGATTGGAATTATTACTAAGACATCTCTTCTGAACTTGAAATATTCTGTTTAAGGCCGACTAAGTATTCTCAGCTGGTGACATCAATTCTCTGGCACGTTTAGAAAGAGCATCAGCAGACATGGATATGCATGAAGAATTCAGTGCTGTCTTAAAGTTGCCTGAAACTAGTGAGAGATCTCTCTATTTATACCCTAGAAAAGGCATGTGAGTGTTGAATGACTTTTCCAGGGAAGACACAATGTGTTCACCTCACCTAAAGCACTAATGATGGACCAAACAAATTATTCTACCCATCTTGCTTGTGAACCAGAGAGTGTGCTGAGCTTACAGAAACATGTGTCATTCAGATGGCTGAATCATTGGAAAGTCTCCTCCTACCCCATCATGGGTAACATTTACAGAGGCTGCATCCCCGGAGCTCCTCATCAATTGTTACTGCTTAGGTAACCTTGTGAATCTTTAACTTTCTGAGTTCCCTGAGCCTGATCTACCTTAACTTTGTATGTTTTGTTGGCTTCCTGAGTCTTATAAGCCTCCTTCCTCCCTGTGAGGGGATGTTTTTGATCAGAGGAAAAAACTATATTGAAGAGGGGATACCTGCATCTCCACTCCATGAAATATTCTGGAGTCCCAAAATAGCTCATTGGGAATAAAATATTAAGGAATGGTCCTGGTCCTGGAAGTGAAAGAGAACAGGGTTCATAGACACTGAAATTAGGGATATAAAGTGGAAAAGACAGAGCAGGGAAAGACTAACCCTTTTCTTGAAAGCCCCGAGCCATCATCCTGAACAGGGAGAGAGGACTGAGGTACTTGAGATTTATGTTACAATGATGGCTGGAGATAGAAGTGTTGGAACTCTTGGGACAAAGTAGTCCTGCACAGTGGGGCCAAATATCCTGGTTTGCCCAACACAGTCACATTTACTACCATTGTCTTAGTGTCACTGTTCACTAAAGCCCTTTCATGTCCTACGTTAAGGGTGCATTAATGATATCGCCACATTTGCTGAGAGACTTTCCTTGAATTGCTCAATAGAGGATGGAAGGAAAATGGGGAGAGCTGCCCGTCACTTTCTAGGGACCATGTGGGTCAGTCTGATCAACAGCTCATTGTGGGTAGTAACTATGTACAGGGATGGAGAGCCAATGGTCAGTGTCCTTTGTACCATAGGTAGGCTTCCACCCCATCACCCCCGCTTTGGGGCCCTATCTACCCCCAGAACTTGTTGTACAGCAGGTAGGATTCCATGGAGTTAGGTTATTGTTAGTTTAGGTATGTGAACATCTCCCCCCTCTGTTGCTTCCACCCCTGCCCCCATTTCCTTCTGTCCCCTTTGCCTTTCCCCTGAATCACCCGTCATGTTTACTTACAGTTTGGTTTAACCTGATTGGGGGCCACAGATAAGGGCGAATATATGGCACTTGTCTCTCTGTTCTTGTGTGAGTTCCCTGAATATGATCTGTTCCAAATCCATCCATTTTTCTTTGAATTTCATTATATCATTTTTCCTAATTGCTGAGTAGAATTCCATGGTGTATAGGTACCACATTTTTGATATCCAATCATCTAGCGATGGGCATTTAGGTTGGTTCCAATTCCTAGCTATTATGAATTGAGCCGCTATAAACATGGTTGTGCAGATGTCTCTGCTGAAA
>PVHP010053938.1:0-10617 GCA_004024765.1 Zapus hudsonius | reverse complement strand
ATCTTAGAAGTTATTATAGTCACATTTAAAAGGAGATAAATAAAAGCTAGAGTTTAGTCCTTTTCTCTTCCTCTCGTTCAAATGAGTGGAAAGAAAAGGGTTGAATTGAGTATTTATTGAGATCACCAGATTAAAAAGGTCATAAACTTCGTACGCTAAGATCATTTCCCATAACTTCTTAGAGGTAGGAATACAAAAACACCCTGTGCTTAATGAGCTAAACAACATAAGCTCTGTACAAATATACATAATCATTTTATATGTTTCTAACAAAGCGCTTATATAAAGACAAATGTGGGATTTCTTCCCTAATTTTTGCTATTACAGCATTAACAGGCCATTTATTTGATTTTAAGTTGTACTTTCTACATGAAATCATTGCTGTTTTCATTAACGTGCTTGCCACACAGAAGCATAAAGACTTGAGTTCACATCCTCAGCACCCATTTAAAAGCCAAGAGGCAAGGGCCTATAATTTCAGTGTAGGAGACAGGCAGGTTCCCGGGACATAAAACTAGCTAATTAGTCTGGCTGAATCTGTGACATGTGAGTATAGTGAAAAAAAATAAGGGGGCGAGAAATCCAGGAAGACACCAACCAGACTTTGACCTCTTGGCAGGCACATGTGCTCACATGCTGACGAACACACAATACACACATGCACTGTCTGTACACATGAATCTCCAACTGTTACATCGTTTTCAGCTTTTTTTATTTTAGAAAATAAATTTTGATTATTACTACACAACTGTATATTAAGTGTGCTCCTGTTCCCTTTCAGGTGATTGTAAAAACAGTGTTCTTATGCCAGGAACTATTCAAGTAAATGGCCATGGAGGGCAGCCATCAAAACTCATGAAGAGAGGACCTGGAAGGAAACCCAAGGTAGAAGTTACCACCAGTAGCGGTGAAATTGTACACAAGAAAAGGGGTAGAAAGCCCAAAAACCTACAATATACAAAATCGGAAAATGCAGAACAAAATAACACGCATCCCATCAGAAGTGACGTGGCTCCCACTTCCACATGCACTTTTCTTTCTGAAGCTAATGTTGTCAAGGAGGATTTGCTACACAAAAAGAGTCGTGGAGGCAGAAAGCCTAAAAGGAAGATGAAAACACAAAAACTAGATTCAGACCTCATAGTTCCTACAAATGTTAAAATGTTAAGAAGAAGTAACCGCAAAAAAATAGATGATCCCATAATAGACGAGGAGGAAGAGCTTGAGGAACTGAAAGGCTCTGAACCTCACATGAGAACTAGAAACCAAGGTCGAAGGACAGCTTTCTATAATGAGGATGACTCAGAAGAGGAGCAAAGGCAACTGCTGTTCGAAGACACCTCATTGACTTTTGGAACTTCTAGTCGAGGTCGAGTCCGAAAGTTGACTGAAAAAGCAAAAGCTAATTTAATTGGTTGGTAACTTGAACCAAAAGATTTTACTTGACAGTCTATTAAGCAGGTACAGTAAGGAGTAAGTAGAAGTAAGGCTTCTGCCTCCTTGCTGCTGTAATGGGAATGTTACCATTTGACTTGCAGAAGAAAGACACTTCTTTGAATGAAAAATAAATACATATATAAATATATACATATATATATTTTAAATGTTTGCTATTTATTGCCCTTAGGTAGGTTATGCATTTCCACAGTCATTTCATTTACTGTTTGAAAAAAAAAGAAAAGGAGGACCTATAATAAATTTGATTTATTTATGAAAGAGACAGTTATGCTACACTCTTATAAAGCATAGTATTCCTAGTGATAGAATGTTTCATGTTAAAATGAGTTATTTTTGACCAAGCAAGATACATTTTTATCTATACAGAAGTCATGCCCCTAAGAAGACAGATGTCACAGAGTAACAGTAAGTTAAGAACGGATTTCCTCTTCGGGTTGCTATGAAGTTCCTACTGTTTGATGTCCTGAAAGGTGTAAATTAATAGAACGTTCATCAAGAATACCTAGAGGAAGCTTTTATCTTATTCCATTTCTGCCAAACATAAGAGAAAATGTATAGATGAAAACAAAACATATCCACATTGGAAAATTTTTGACTGTCTAATTTTTCAGACCTTGATTCTTATATCAATCACTCAAATCTCTGTTTATTGTGCCAAAGACTGAGGATCAGTGCAGTAGAAAACCTGTTTTTGACTGTCAGGACAGCATATACTTCTCAATATTGGAAAGGCTAGGTATTCTAAAGAGCAAGTTAGTAAAGACTTCCGCTAAGGTATATCTTTTTGGTACTAGTAATAGGAAATAATGCACTGGTGGGTCCTTTGACAGAGAAAATGTTTTAAGTGGTTAAAGGATTCAAGGAAGATACAGAACAAAATACGAGATTTGATGTTTACTTGGTCTGGATTAATGTCATTTCTAAACTCGACATATCTGATAGGCTAAAGCAACTTACACAGGAACGTGTGTGTGTGTGTGTGCACGCATATATGTATACATACACACTTATGTACCATTATCCAGGTAAAAATTCTTTTTTCAGGATTTTTTTAAATACTGGTAGAATAAAAAGAATTTTAAAATGTCATACCTTATAGTTTAACTTTAATGGAAAAACTGGTTATTTTGAATTATTAAAGGTTAAAATAGGCCAAATCACTTTTTATGCAATCATGTTTTATACCGTGGTCTCATTGCACATTGTGTTTTTTTCTGCACTTTTTAACGGTTTCCTTATCACGCTGGTATGTCAAGATACACCCTAAAGAAAAATTCCATTTAATGATTGTGCCTTGTATTCTATTTTTTTTTTTGCATCATTAGTAAAATTAAGTTGTGTATTGTAAATGATAACTCTATGACTTAGGAGAATGTATTACTATATGTACTGCTATGGAGAGGAAAGCAGTTATTTATTTGTTTATGGTACATTAGTTATTTTATACCTTGAAAACCAACATAAATGCCATTTCTATTGTTTAAAAGTTGTTGTCCTTTTTTTTTTAAGTCTAAAGAATGTAGTATTTTCTGAGGACTGATATGGTACAAGAATGTAACCAAAATTTTTAGATACTACATTTTTAAAAAGGAAGAATGGAGCAGATAGATATCAGCATGACCCTAATGAGATAAAGTCTTCAGTTGAACCTCAGCAAAATATATAGTGACATATAATTATTTCTTGTTTCTGATAAGGATAAATGTTCAATCATTTAACCGTCTTGAAGGAGAATGAAAAGTGATGCATTTGGGCTTTTTAGATTTATTGTCACTACATTTGTACAGAAACCCTCCTGGGAGGTGAAGTAAACATTTCCAGACCTTGACTAGATTGCTGTGATTTTACAGTTAAAAATAATTTCAAAATTTTCAGGTGTTTTGTACATTTATTTTTTTTCTAACGAATATATTGAACTATATAATTAAAATTCAGTAGTTAAGCTTCATAATGCAGAAATGGATGGCTTGGTTGTATAGAAAGTGAGTCAATTCAGATATTAAAAAGACAATGTGTATGTTTGAAATTGAAGTCATTAAAGTAATTAGTTGCTTTTGAAGGCAATCTATTTGAAGTGTGTAATTTCCTGATGTTATCTGCATTGTATTAGAAATAAAATAGACTAAAATTCATTTTTGTAAAAAATGTGTATAGTGTTAAGGTGTATTCAGAAAAGGAAGAGTGTACCCAATTTTAGTGTGGGATACCTCTTGAATGGTGTACAGATTAGTTCCTACTCTTGAGCAATGAAGTGAATATTTACCATCTTATAGCAAGTAAGTGTATTGTTCTGTTTTACAGACACTGTGTGTTTATGACCATATTTGAACGTTTTCAGACACTGCTAAAAATGACTTGGATTATTTGTAACTGAAACACTTAAAAATGTATTAGTAGGATCAGATATAGATGTCATATTTTTATAATTTAGCTTTGTTTATGTTGCAAAATTGAGAAATTTAAGTCATCACCATATATTTCTTTGTTTTTATAATATCCTCTTTAAGACCATAATATCATGTACTTTCTAGAAGCCAGAAGGAAGTGTTGCCACTTGTCTTAGGTAAGCAATAAAAACTCCCTCAAGTTTACTGAAAGTTTCATTAAACTTGTTACATGCATAGAATATAGAAATCAATTTGTAAGCTGGGCATAGTAATGCCAGCACTTGGGAGGCAGAGATGGGAAGATTGTCCTTTGCTGCAAAGCAAGTTCAAGGCTAGTTTAGGCTACATATATAAAACCCTGTCTCAGAACAACAACTCAATTATCAACCTACATATTTGTACTCAACCATAATATTCTCTACATCCCAGCATTCTCCAGCCCCAAGTTAATCAAAAATTTAAATGTTGCCACAATAATTTAGAGATTCAGTCAAAATATAATCTATTGACCACAATAGATTTGTAGCTTTTAAAAATTTCATCCTTGCCGTTTGCTCCTCCTCTGTCTTCTGCAATGATTATGACCTGACTGTGGGTTGACCTTGTTTTTATTGTACCACTTCACCACAGATGTAAAGACTGGTACGTTTCTACAGAGTTTTGCTCCGTTGAAATGAGTGATTGGAGTATTTGTGAGCTTAAGTCACACCTGCCACGCAAGAGTGACTGCATTCAGGTTCACTTGGAAATGAATTACACAGAAAATATTCTCATTCCCCACATATGTTAACAGCTATACTGTCCTTAGCTGCAGTAGATACTGTCCTTAGCTGCAGTAGATTAACCAGATAGCAAGTATACTAAAATGTATGTACATGTTATAAAATAGGTTTATAATATAAATTAGTTCCAATTACAATGTTTACTCTGACATTCCATTTTATACATAGCAAGCTGGAAGTCACTTTGATTTCAATATTCTAGCTTGAGAAAACAAATTCTTTTTTTTTTTATGTTTTTGTTACCTGAAATTTATTTTTGAGTAAATAGAAAGGACCAAGATACTTCAGTGATTAAAAGGCTGTTATAAGCGTTTGCATTATATGTAGGAGGTGTTTATTTTAAAAGTGATAATGGGGAAATAACTTTTTCCTCAGTGCATTACTCAGTTTGCTTAGAAAATACTTCTAACAGAAGGTTAACTAACCTTCATATTCAAATTGGGAAACAAATACACTTTTGTTGCTTGCATCATTGCATCTCCCCTTGGTTCCTGTAGTTTCCAAGTTACTTGTGTTAATATTACATTTACTAAGAAACTTATTTTTGTTCCTAATTTTACTTAGTGAAGTGCTCCAAAAGAAAAGTCATTTTGAACTATGTACAGTACCAGAAAGAGGTAGAATAGTCAGACTGTAAGTACCACTCTGAGTGCTCGAGAGATAAACCTTGTATACACTACAGGAAAACAGTGACTATAATATCTGAATTATAAATATATATATTTTTAGTTTCAATAGCTCTGTTTTGAAATATTTTTTAATGCAGATAAAATTATCAGGAAATTAACCTTATATGGCACAAACCAAATACTAGTGCGTGGGTGAGATCTACATTCAAGGAGCTAAGCAAATAGGTTCAAGGTGATGTATAGTACACGCACGGGAGGCAGCTGCACACGTGCTGGTTCCTTCTAAGAGTATGTGTGCAGATTTATCACAATGATGACGATGAGAGAGAGAGAAAATGTTACATTTTTGGACCATATTAAAACTGCAAGAAGACAGGGGTCTTATGAGATGTTTAGAAAACATAAATCCTGTCATGGGATATTTAGACATATAGAACATAGCTCAGTTTTTAAAAAGTAACTTCCCTAGAGGGTTAAAGTTGAAACTGACACATTTTCAATTTAAAATTGTTTATTTTGTACAGAAAATGTTAAGCAAATCTGTTGTATGTAATAAGTAACAGAGTTTTTAAAAAAATTATTTAGCTTTCTTGCTGTTTTTGTTTTCTTCCTTCTGGACTTGGATCATCCTGTTACGAGCAGCCGCCTCTAACCACGGCGGTGGCACCCTTTGTTTGTACATATCAACTGGACCTTTCTTTACCGTTAATGTGGACACTTTCTATGTTAGTTTTGATGCATAATTCTTTGAATCCTTTTATACAAACTAGAATGTATGTGTAAGATTTCCTGTCCCCCAATGTAGTAACTATAAACTTATTTTTAAATAAATAGAAAACTTGTTTTTCAAAGCTATTTTGTAGAGCCTCTTGATTTCTCTTGTGTGTCTGTCTACATAAAGTACTTACTACCTAAAGTGACTGAGCTAGAAGCCATCCTGTAAACACTGCTTCATTAGAGGTTCCAACGGCCTGTGTGCAAAGTGGTCAGATTACTATCAGAAGATATTGAGCACCTAATGTAACTCCAAAACAATGGGCGTTTGAAAGATTCCTTTGCTTTTTCATGTTTCTAAAACAATTTTATTGACATATGTAAGTTACTATACTGGCTGATAATTAGATATAGAGACTGTCAGAACATTTTGCATAAATATTTTGTACAGGGTTGTTAAACACTTGTACAACTCCATAAAACTGCTGTTATACAGCTGAAATGTTGGACAGGCCTATAATCCCACCACTTTAGAGGTAGAGGAGAATCAGGAATTCTAGAACAGCCTGGACTATAAGACCCGTCTCAACAACAGAACTGTTACTCTCTTCCTGAAATTTGATTATAATGACATATATTGACTAACTTTCTAAGAATTACCAATTTTAATGTGAAGAGTATGAAATACAAAATACAAGGCCTTAAAAGTTAATACAAATTAAACTCGTGAGTAATTTGTACTACTAATGGTCATTCTGCCGAGAAGTTGTGTGTGTTTCAGTAGTTTTGTGTAAGTAGTATTTCCAAGTTGAAGAAAGCAGGTAATTCTCCGATGACTTTTGTTCTTTCTAAAACATGCCGATAGATACTAGTACCTAGTGGACACTTGGATGCATCAGCCAAGAGCAATCGGTTTTCAATACTTTTAACTGATTGCTCATCAGTTTGTGATCTAGGTCTACCAGTATGTAAGGACAGTAAGGATTAAAGGCTGAAACAGAAGTCCTTGGTAGATGGCAGCATCTTGGGGAGTTTCGTGTGTGTGACTGCATCATGCTCTTAGAGTAGTGCTGTAAATGGAGTTGATTTGAAACACTTGACTACTGATATTAATAAAAAGTTTGTGGCTTTCCAAGGTGTGATCTCTGTCTTAAACCCTATTTCATATTTCTGAATTTTAAGCTGGAAAGAAGGCTCAGCAGTTAAAGGCACTTGCTTGCAAAGCCTACAGGCCCTGGTTCAATTTCCTAATGCCCACTTGAAGCCATATGTACAAAGTGGAGCATGCATCTAGAGTTTTCAGAGGCAGGAGGTCCTGGTCTGCGCCCCCCCCCCCCAAATGAATATTTTAAAGATCTAGTCTATTTGGGAAACACCTGCCTGGTTAAGTGGAAAGAGCTGAGGAGATGGCCCGGTGATGTACGGCACCACTGTAAACATCATGGGAGACCACTCAAGTGTAATCTCCAGAGCCCACCACAAACATCTGTGCCTGGCCACATGTGTCTGTAACTCCAGTCCTGTAGGGGATCAAAGACCTGAGAATCACGCTCATGGGAGGACAAAACCCCCTTCAAGCTCTAGGACCAGTAAGTCTGTCAGGTGAGAACGGGCAGTAGGGTAATGCAGCACCATACCCAGCCCTCCGCAGGCCACCACAGGCAAGTGTGTGAGGTCGTGTACTCCACACACTGCATGTAAACGTGCTTTTGCCTCGCTGTGTTTCCATAGACCTGCATATGGTGCAGACCAGGCCGGAATGCATGCAGACACCGCACACACTGTATAGGTACATGAATGTGTGCTGTGTATGCTGCACACGTTGGGTACATGTGCGAATTCTACACACAAGCAAAAGGAGAAAGGAGAGTACCTTGATCGCCGCATGCCTTGGTATGGGTGCACCCATGCACACACAAAATTTAAAACAGATTATTCTGTTAGCTTCCTATTTATATCAAAACTAAAATTTAAATACATGAGGTAACATCCTTTAAAAGCAGAAAATTGTTTTCGTTAAGGACTCAAAAGAGCAAGCAAACTGTTGTAATAACCTGTAGAATCTGTTATCTGAGCAAATTATGCAAAGGTTAAAAATCAGGATGATGGCATTCAACCCACCAGGGCCCTGTGTAGACTAGGCGTGACGTAATGGAAGAAACGTTCTAACTGGCAGTAATGTCTGAGACCTTCCTCGCTTCCCCAACTATTTGTTTATTTGAGCAGATAGAGAGCAAGATAGAGGGAGGGCCTTGTGCCACCCTAAAATAAACAGGCACATGCACTACTTCTGTCTTTATGTGAGTCCTGGGGAATCAAATCCAGGCCATCAGGCTTTGCAAACAAGTACCTTTAACCACTGAGCAATCTCTCCAGCCTGGATTTGTCTTAATGTGGGTTCTGGGGATTGAATTTAGTTCCTCATGCTTGTAAAGCAGGCATGTTACTGCTCAAACCATCTCCCCACTCCAAGGGAGATTTATATATTTTTACGTTTTGCCTTTGCATCATAATTTGATCTGCATATACTTTTCTAAAATATATTTGAATATGTATATTTTGTGTGTAGAAATGAAGTTAGTAAGATTTACCAGGCTCCAAATATTCTACCTAATCTTTATGAAATACATGTTATTCGTACACAAACATTTTAGGCCCGGTAACTCAGAGATAATTTCTTTCTATTTAAAAAGAGGAGACAGCCAGATGTGTCACATTTCTGGTCTCCAGCTATTTGGGAAGTTGCGGATGGAAGATTGCTTGAACCCAGGAGTTCTGGGCCAGCTTGGGTGACAGTGAGGTTCTGTTAAAAAAAAACAAAAACAAAAACAAAAGACCAAGAAGACTCTATTTTTAAATCCTAAGTATCAGTAGCAATGGAAATATAAGATTTCCCTTTTTTCCTAAACAAACAACAAAAAAGTAGAAAAAAATCTTTTTGTTCTGATAGCTTTGTATATCTAGGTATCTAAATATATTCATTTATATACTTTTTATGTAACTTTGCAGATAATAGTGTGATCTTTGAATTTAAAAGCATTAATACCATTTGAGAAGTAAACATTGGTCCAAAAATAATCCCTGACATAAGGATATTTCCAACCTAACAAACAGAATGGTTTAAAGGATCCTGCAGGCAGAGGAGCTGAGGTGAGCTCAGAGCTGCCTGAAGGGAGCTGAGAAGGCAGTGAGAACCAAGGAGATGAACCAGCCCTTGAACATCAGCCAAGGCCCAGGTGAAATCACAGAGGAATTGGCAGATGAGCAACAGTGCTGCTTCCGTGGTGAGCCTGACAGTCAGCGCCAGGGTGGTGGAGACAGACAGACCAAAGCAGAAATTCAGAAGCTGCTGAGAGCTCAACACTATAAAGTAGACTTAAAAATACACCCACCACAGCTCAGGCAATTTTCTAGAAGAGGGAGCAGAAAGATTATGAGCCATAGTGGGGGAAATTTCCAGAGGCATTGCTCCAATGACTGACTGCTACTCTCACAACTCAGCCCTCTATGCCCTGGAGCATTCCAGCAACCCCACTGAGGAAGGCCCTCAGAGGAATGGAGGGAAATGGTGTTAACACACATGATTTGTCCATACAAAGTTTCTATTTAATAAAAATAAAATAACATAAAAATAAGGGATCCTACAATTGTGAGATTTATGCAAAGTTCCTTTCAAACTTTGGAAATAAAAGTAATTGACCTTTGCGACTTTTGTGTCAATTTGATCCCAATTTTTCTCTGAGAAAACTAGGCAACAATATTTGTCCCAGATTATTTTGGACTTGGCTAGAAGGCGGGGATCATTTTTGGAAAAGTAGCATGAAAACAGAATTGCATGATGTGGTGTGGATAACACAATATACCCTAGTTTCTATGATTATTAGGATTTGATAAAATGAAAAAGAATTTAAATTACAAAATCCTGTTTTTACCAATCAGTCATGAACATCACATATTTTCCTTCTTGGTGACCAAAGTGAAGGCTATCTGGCCCTAGTCCTGATGTGGTGGACTCAATGTCCTACACACAAAGCCCATCCAGGAAAAAGCTGCTTTGTACTTAGTATACAGCAGGGTAGAGGTGGACCAAAGATTTATCAGAATTTCCCCCATCCTGTTTTAATAAAGGAAAAAAGCAAGACCGCTAATTCATCATGTTTTGTTAATTCAGTTTAGTTAATTTTAGCTTTTGCCTTTTCTTCATAAAGAAATTGCTTTAACATTTTAATGGTTAAGTTTTGTTTTCAACTTGACCTTTCAAATAATCTTGGGTGGGTCTCTGAGGATGTTCACAGGAAGGCAGCCTCTGAGTAGGGGACAGGGTGTAAGGAAGTTCAAAGAAGCTAGAAGTAAACATCCTTTCCTGTGTGGGCAGTGCAGGAAGGAAATTCCAGAGACTCAGGAAGCCATTCAGTCTGGGATAGGGTTACAAGACCCCACCCTAAGGCTATATAAAGGTGAAAGAATTGTCTCCTTGCTCCTGCCTGTTTGCTGTTCCCTGTGTATGGTGTTGGTGATGGGTTTTTCTCTCTGCTTGGACCTGTGAAAGAGGGCCAAGCATCTTTTGCTGTTATGGAGCTTCCCCTCAATCTGTAGTGTCAATAAATTGTTTCCTCCCAAAAACTGTGCCTGGTTTGAAGATTCATC
>PVHP010053937.1:0-10598 GCA_004024765.1 Zapus hudsonius | reverse complement strand
CAGGAAGACCGGGATGAGTACTAAGATATACAGGATCCCTTGCCACAAGGACTAATACAGACAGCCCACGGAGGAGGATATACAACTGATCAGGGATGGGGAGGGGGGGAATTGGGGAATTCGGGATAACAACGCATGGTTTGCCCACTAAATAATGTAACTCATTATGGACAATAAATATATATTAAAAAAAAACATTAAAAGAATACAATGCAATGTAGGAGAAAAATATTTTCTATCATTTTGCAAATACAAAGCACAATAAAACAGAACACCGAGCCTGGCAAATTGGCCCATGCCTTGTAATCCCAGCACTTGGGAGACTGAGGTCAGAGGATCACTCTAAGTTCAAGACCAACATGGGCTACAGTAAGTTTCTGGTCAGCCTGGGCTAGAGTGAGACCCTTCCTCCAAACAAACAAACAAACAACAGCAACAAAGAAACACAACATAAAAGCAACATTTATAAATTAATTATCAAAATTAAAATTTTCTGGAGTTTGAATATAGCTGTAAGATATGAAGTTACAGTTTAAAATTATGTTAATTGTAATATTTGGTAAATAATGTTGATAAAATATATGTATTAAGTAAAAGATAACCTGATTTTTTATGTTTATGTCTTTTTCTTTATTTGCTTTTTCTTCTTTGAGGAAAGATTTCAAGTGGTCTATCTGGACTTTGTACTTCTTTTTGAAATGCATATTTTATTTATTTATTTATTTATTTATTTATTTATTTATTTATTTATTTATTTATTTATTTGCAAATAGAGGAAGAGAGATGAAGTCAGGATCAATGTATGAGGGCCTCTTGCCAGTGCAATCAAAATCCAGATACCTGTACCACTTTTGTGCATCAGGCTTTATGTGGGTATTGGAGAATTGGACCCAGGCCATCAAGCTCTCCAGGTAAGCGCCTCTGACACTGAGCCATCCCCCCAGCCCTCATCGGATTTATTAAATACACTTTGCCAAAGAAGAAAAAGAAATGGCTACTGAACACATAAAAGATGCCCTCCATTATTAAATAATAAAAATGGGAACCCTAGTGAGAAAGTAGTATCAGAGTTAAACTATAACAATTGGGTAAAATAAAGGTGCTTAACATTTTAAAGTTCAACAATTCTAAATTAGGATAAATATATATAGAATTTTGGAAAACTCCTACAGTGCTAATATAAATGTTCATCAGTGCAACAATCTTGAGAAAGTTTTTGAAGAGCTTCCATGTTATGAATATATTTAGTATAAGATTCAATAACTTTCCATAGGACAAGGACAATTAAAAGATATTTGCATGGATGATAGCAGTGGTGTTATTCACAACAGACAGATTGAGATGACATCTGGGTTGTTCCTATCTTTCTGTCTCTACAGGAATATAAAGCCAAGTTTAAAAAGTCCAATAGAATTAACTGCTCCTCAGAAATGAGTAAGAACTTATAATTGCAACAAGCAAGAGTTACTAGTATCTGGAACAATTATATCCAGAATGAAGGAATCCAGGCACAGAAATATTAGTAATTTTCATTAAATTTTATTATACAAATGGTTATCCTTACATAACACAGATTAATGGTTGTTTGACCTGAAACAGGTTTAGAGAATATGGTAGCCTGATGACAATGAAGTACACTAAAATTTCTGGGTTTGTGAAAAATATTTGTATCTTGATTTTAATGAAAGTGATATCAAATATACTCACTGATAAGTACTTATCCAACTCTAGGTTTCAAAACTACATACAGTTTGTCATGGTTTGATACAGGTGTCCCCCACAAACAAATGAATGTGTTCTGTTAGATCGATCCTCAGCTGATGGCAGTTTGGGTTTTACAACCTCGATGAAGCTGTGTTGTTGGGGGCAGGCTTATGGGGGTTATAAGCCAGCTTCCCCTTGCCAGTATTTGGCACACCTTCCTGCCGCTGTTTGCAGTGCTGTGGCAGAGGTGATGTCCAGCCCTCTGCTCATGCCATCATTTTCCCTGCCAGAATGGAGTCTCCCCTCGAGTCCGTAAGCCAAATAAACCCATTCCTCCACAAGCCGCTTTTGTTTGGGTTCTTCCTACACAGCAACTAGAAAGCTGACTGCAACAGTTTTGGTACCAGGACGTGGGGTCATCTGTTGCTGCTAGAACCCTGACTCTGTGGCTTTGGTCTTCTGGAAGTGATCTACAGGAGGAATGTAGAAGGACTTGAAATCTCGGCCTAAGAGATGCCTCGCAGTGTTGTGAGTACAGCTTCATGGATCATTCTGGTCAGAGCTGAAAGACCTGAATGTAGTGAGAACTATAGACTGTGAGGTTTGGCTTACAAGGGGGAGAAAGAACTTGGTCAGGACTGTGCCAGAAGCAGTTTGCCTGAGAGCCTTGCTGCATTCTGCCTGCCTATGTCCTGGGAACCTGTGCAGGGTTGTTTTACGTAAAGATGGACTGGTGTGAGCAGATGGAGATGGCACAGAAAGAAGATCTTTGGGTCGAAACTGCTGCCCGTTCACCTGCAATTGTTTGAGAGATTACAACCACTGAGATTGGGCCAGCTGGTCTGCATTGGAACAACAGGAAGAATGTGGACTTTTGAAGTAAGGGGCCTGAATGCCTTGTTCCCCCCTGGATTAACAAATTGGTAGCCCACCTGGTTCTGTGGAGTATGGCAAATGTAAGACAGGGTCGTTGGATTTGCAACACAGTTTTGTTTTTGAAAAATGGCCATCGGCGTGTGAAGCAGGTGTGCAAGGTTGCCTGCATGGAGCCCGATGGAGCCACGAGGATGAACTGTGGGTTGCAATGGAGACCCAAAGAATTCCAGGACTATGGATGGGTGCCAAGGTGAGCTGCCAGCACCGGATGACGTTTTCCCGGACTGTGAGTAGCCGAGCTGGAGGGGCGGAATTGAATCTCCAAGAGAGACTTGTGTTATTGGTTAAGAATCATTGAGCTTGGAGTTAGAGATTGAAGGTGCCCTGTTTGTTTAAAATCTTGTATTGGTCAATCTGTTTTTGCTGTGCCTCATGTTATGCATTGTGAATGTTCTGTGCCATTATGGGTTTATTTTGGTATTATGGCTCAGTTGAAAGCTGCGGGGACTTAAGAGTTGAGCTGAACATATTGTGTTTATATCTTATATGATTATTAGTTTGTGGGGGCCAGGGGCGGACTGTCATGGTTTGATACAGGTGTCCCCCACAAACAATTGACTGTGTTCTGTTAGATCGATCCTCAGCTGATGGCAGTTTGGGTTTTACAACCTCGATGAAGCTGTGTTGTTGGGAGTGGGTTTATGGGGGTTATAAGCCAGCTTCCCCTTGCCAGTATTTGGCACACCTTCCTGCCGCTGTTTGCAGTGCTGTGGCAGAGGTGATGTCCAGCCCTCTGCTCATGCCATCGTTTTCCCTGCCAGAATGGAGTCTCCCCTCGAGTCCGTAAGCCTAATAAACCCATTCCTCTACAAGCCGCTTTGTTTGGGTTCTTCCTACGCAGCAACTAGAAAGCTGACTGCAACACAGTTCATCATGTGTGTATGGTAACTTAAAAATGATTAGATTTCATTAAAGAAGTATAATGAATATAAAAATAAAAATATAATTATTATTCAAATAATGAATCCAAATTAAGTAGTTTATCATAGATATAGTTGAATAATTCTCTGCATGTTTTCTTTTCATAAAGTAAGTTTCTCAAAGGAGTTCTCACAGCTGTGTGCTCCAGTCTGCAAAGGAAAGTGAAGAGATTATTTATTTCTTGTTTCCTTCAAAGACACATCTTAAATTTGCTCACACCACATCTTACTCAGTGCCCTTGACCAATCATGATTGTATGGCCAGTGCTTGACAAACCAATAGATAGAATATAATGATTACTCTGGAGGATTCAGTCCCCTTATGAGAATTGGAAGTTTCTTACTAAGGTGAGGAAATGATAGTGAGGATGTAGATCGAAGCATCACATCACAATCTTTTTAAAGTTTCATATACTAAAAGACAATTTCCTAAACATACCTCAAAATAAGAAAAACATCTATGTGTATATACTTCCTATTATGAGACTCTATGTCTTTTATAACTTAATTCTACATTGTTTTGTTATTATCGGCTTGCTTTTAAGAGCATCTAAAATCTAGTGTAATATATATATATATATATATATATATATATATATATATATATATATATATATATGCCTTTTAATTAAATAATCTAGATATAAAAGCTTTATAAAACTGCTTCTCTCTCTTTTTCTCCCCTTTAGTGGAGAGTATGGTGTGTGTGTGTGTGTGTGTGTGTGTGTGTGTGTGTGTGCACGCACATCTGTGTGTATGTGATGTGTGTGGTGTGTGTGTGTGTGTGATGCGTGTGTCTGGTATGTGTGTGTGCATGTGTGATGTGTGTGTGTGGTTTGTATAAATAAATGGACAATAGAAATTGTCAGAAAGGGTCAAAGACAAAAAGAGTGAAAAAAAAATTGAGTGTTGTGACCCAAGGAGAGAGATGTGGCTAGCATTAGGAAACATGTTAATAACTTGGTTGGTTTATCTGTTACAAATAATTTTATGGTTTTTTTCCTTTGTATTATTGTGAGTCCTTTTCCCTCAAAAAATGTGGGCATGGGAAATTATTGAATTTACAAAATAGGAATGAAAACCAACATGTGCAATACAACTGCAAATGTCTTACAGTTCCACGTTTGAAGGTCAAGAAGTTTCCTGAATATTTTGAAAAAAATTGGCTTGAAATTTTCATACTCTGGGCAGGGGAGATGGCTCAGCAGTTAAGTGTGCTTGCTTGCAAAGTCTTCAGGCTTGGATTTCAGTCATACTCACAAAAACAAATGCACAAAGTTGCACATACATCTGGAGTTCATTTGCAGTGGCAAGAGGCCTGGCATACCTATTCATATTCTCTCTCTTTCTCCAAATAATCAAAAAAATATATTTTTTTTAAAAAATCACATCTCAGCACAGAGACATTTGCTCAGTCATATTTATTGCAGATCAATTCGTAGTAGCTAAGAATTGGAATCAACCCAAATGTCCATCACTGAATGAATAGATATCAAACTTGTGGTAAATTGACACTATGAAATTCTACTCAGTTGAAAGGAAATAGACAAATTGAAATTTAAAGAAAAGTGGATAGACTTGGATCAAATCCTACTTTGTGAACTCACACAAGAACAGAGTCAAATGCTGCATATTCTCCCTCATAAGGGGTTCCTAACCAGTTTAAGATTAAACTATAAGCAAACCTGCCTGGTTATTTAAGAGACTGTCAAAGGGAATGGAATGAATGGGGCAGGGGAGGAATCAGAGGGTGGGGGGACTTATACAATAAGCTAAACCAATAATGAATTAATATCATAAAATCTATACTATCATACAGTAAGCTCTTCAGGAAGTTGTGGGCATCTCCTGGTAAGAGGGACCATGAATAGAATGGGAGGAAGCATAACCCCCAAGACAATTTGCTCAGGCCTGCAACTCCCTGCCCCAGTATTTGGTGAATTCCCACACTGAGCTGTTGATCAAAGAGAACCATGAGGTCCCCATGAGTTGACACTTTAGTCAAAACTCTTGAATACCCTCCCCAGGCCAAAGGTACAACTGTACTGCTGAAGATACCACAGAGTGTCTTCACACAACACCTAAAGGCCCTGCTATGACTTTGACTGAGAAATTCTTGTTTTTAAATGCTTAAGGATCCCTCTGGAGTGAGAACTGATATGATAAGTAGAATTTTTGAATGGAAAGTACATTAAGAATTAAGAATAAGAGGTGAATCATAATGACTCTAGTACCTTAGCTGGTATAGTGTCTATTAACTCATTGTCTGTTTGAACACCTGTACATCATTGAACTGTTTGGAACACTATATTCCACCTAAGTACATACAAAAATCACTATTAGATTTGTTAAAATGGTAATGATTTTACATATATGGAATTAGGACCAGACGGAAATTCCTAACAGACTGATATTATAGAGCTGCTATGAGGTACATCTTGAACTGAAACCTGGGGTTTTGTACTTCGGAGATTTTCAGACTTGTATTGTAGTCAGGTGCTGTTTTGCTGAGAAAGCAGGCATAGAGCAACAACCCCAAATGCCAAAGTATACATCCATGTCATTTAAGCCACTCAACATCAATTGTGAATATAATAACTTCATTTATTTCTCTTAATTTCATTAGTGATAATAACCACTTTAGCTGATATGATTTTTCACAATTTACAGAAAGAGGTTATTAAGTTTTCTTTTTAACAGAAAATCTTTTCTGGAATGGAATCTACCAGGCAACATCTTCATTATTTTATGACAGAACTGTACCTGTGAATTCTTTCAACCCAGAAGCCTCGGGAAGGGAAGAGACAAGTTCTCCACAGCCTTTAACTGACCTAGAGAAACCCTCTGGCAAGCACACGTTCCACAAGCAGGATCACAGGAAGGATGATTTGAGGCCTGGGAGGAAGATAAACTAGGTTGTTCATTGTGTGCTATAAGCGTTCCTTTAGAGCAGAGCTGAGTCACAAAATGAGGTTGCAAGCACAGTGTCCTCTCTGGACACTGGCTGTGAGGATGCAGTTAATAATTGACATGCTATAAAGTGCCGCATCTGGTGTTAAATAATATAGGTCCCTTTGGGGCTGCATTTCTTCTTCTTGTAGTTTCTTACTTGTTAAATAACAAATGTGATGTAGAAGTCAAATTTGTCAGTGTGAACTTGGAAGAGATAAGCATAACAATCACTTAAATAGAAACAGGTTTCTGATTTTTTTTTCTTAGATTATAAAATTATTGTATCTGAATCTTTACAGGATTCTAGTTCCTTTGAGAATTTAATATTCTGGACACTAAAATTCATTATAGTTTTATTCTGATTTTTCCCCAATTCATCAAGATACCTACAAAACAATTTAGACATTTAATGGAGAGTTCCAAGATTAACATGCTCTACAGATATTTTATGTCTTTTTTATTTTTCTTCTAAAGTCTTTTACCCCCCTATTCTTCACAAAAACGAATGCTACTCCATTTTCATCAGTAATTCCTGTTCTTGGGGTGTCATCCCTTCCTCCCCTCTTCTTCTTCAATACAGCTTCCAAATCACCAGCAGCATCTATCATCCAGCACGAGCAAAGCACAAGTTCCTTTAGCCATTATTACTTCTATAATTATTTCCATCATTCTTGTCATTAATAGCTTATTAACCCCTAGCTTATTGCACCAAACTTTATCCAGCCTGCTTTCACACTTACTCCTCTGTTTGACATCAATGGTGACCTTCGACAACAAATAATTTAGATCACCCTTCTCCCATTATAACTTTTTTTTTGTGATGCTGCCTTTGCAACTTCTCCACGCATCTCTCTTGAATCTTTTTTCACTTTGTACATTACCCGTTGTTCACTGGCATTCTTTTCAAGCAAGCTGTTTTCCCAGATTAAGGCCTTACTGGTAAACATTTCCTGGGCTAGAACATCTTCTCCATCTTCTCATGGATGTTTCCTTTTGGGTTTTGCTAAGACATCCATTTTTCTCAGCTTACTTCTTTGAAACCCGATAGTATCCCTTGATATATTCAATTTTCATCTAAAAGTACTCAGCAATACTATTTTTTTTAATTTTACTTGTTTATCTTCCAAACAAGACTGCAACAATAACACCCATGTTGCATGTTCTTCCAGAAAGCTCCATGATCATCAAGATGTTCAAGGTAATTTTATCTTTTCCTGAATAGATTAATGATCAAGCAATGCCATGCAACTCCCCAGGAAAGCTTAGAAGCATCGGAAATAATGAAATTCTGTGGAGGATCACTCTCTAGAAGTGACCATGTTGTCACCTGTTGTGCCGAGAAGCCCCTGTTTCTCATGGAGTGATCATATGTTCCTCAAATCCCTCACTGGTCCCAGCTGAGGCTGGCCTTCGTGTTAAGCTCAGCATTAAGGAAGAAGTTCTTAGCTCTCAGTTTTGTCAATGTCAGAAATGT
Organism: Zapus hudsonius; assembly: GCA_004024765.1. Taxonomy (NCBI): domain Eukaryota; kingdom Metazoa; phylum Chordata; class Mammalia; order Rodentia; family Dipodidae; genus Zapus; species Zapus hudsonius. The sequence continues at coordinate 2,612 of PVHP010053937.1, read as the reverse complement.
CTGCAGCTACTATGCAACTGAGACACGCCATCCTTTCTGTGCCTGATCCAAAATCCTACCTGTAGAATCTAATAAACAGTGGATGCCTTATTCCACTGAGTTCAGAGAACTTTGGCAATGGCAATAGGTATTCACACTATTATAAAATTGTGAGTTCTGCTAAGAATAGAAAGTTTACATTTGATAGATTAATGTGTGTGTGATGCACGTTCAATTGCACAATCTTAGGTACAGAAAGTATGCATTGGGTTGATGCTACTTTTTTCTCATTACACTTTTTAAAATTTTATTTATTCATTTTCAAACAGATATATATATATATATATATATATATATATATATATATATATATATATATATATATATATATATAGAGAGAGAGAGAGAGAGAGAGAGAGAGAGAGAGAGAGAGAGAGAGCACACCAGATAGAGAGAGAGAGAGAGCGCACCAGGGTCACCACCTTGTGGGGTGGGTCTGGCTTATGTGGGTACTAGGGAGTTTAACCCAGGCCTTAGGCATTGGAGGCAAGTGCCTTAACTGCTGAGCAATCTCTCCAGCCCTCATTATACTCTTTGTGTTTCATTAGTTTCAATAATGAACCCTAAGGAATACTTGTAGCTAAATTTCATTCTATATAATGGTTTCTTTCCATTACTTTTGTCATATAGAAGGAAATTATTTCTCTAAATTGCATGTGTTGGAAAGATTTGGGAATAGTAATTAGTTATCTTCCAAGTTTAGGATGTTTATTTACTATATACTTATTTTTTATTTCTTATCTACTCCAGTCTACACAGTATTTGTTTAGAAGAAAAAACAAAACATTTATTAACAATTGGTTTCTACATTCAGTTGTGATCTCCTTATCTGGAAAATATTTGTCCTGTAATAATGCCCTTGAAGAATCCAGAATATTTATTAGTATTTTTTAAAATCATGTTGTAAGATGTGTCTGTCTGCAAGTGTGTGTGTGTGTGTGTGTGTGTGTGTGTGTGTGAGAGAGAGAGAGAGAGAGAGAGAGAGAGAGAGAGAGAGAGAGAGAGAGAGAGAGAGAGAGAGAGAGAGAAAGGGAGAGTCCTCCAAGGAAAGAACAACTATGACCATGTTTTCAGAAGTAGCTGCCACTGCCCACAAGTGACTAGCCCATTGACAGTCCCTCATAGAAGGTGAGAGATGAGACATGATCATTAGATGCTTACTTGAGATTTTAGCTTCTCTCTGTGCCAGCTGTATGCACTGGTACCCAAGGGGTGGTGGACGATCAGGATGGGAGCACCAGCCCCCAGCCATGGGGAGGTTCTTATCTATGCTGGCATGAGATTTTGAGTGCGGCTGCTCTCTGCTGTCAACACACCTGTGATGAAACCCAGTAAATTATGACTTTGCCAAGCTCTGGTGAAATTGGCCCTTAGTGAGTTGGGGGTGCCTTGCCTGCAGGGGCAAGCACTGGTTGTCCTTTCTTCACCAAAAACCAAATAAATCAAGAAAAAGTGTGTGTGTGTGTGTGTGTGTGTGAGAGAGAGAGAGAGAGAGAGAGAGAGAGAGAGAGAGAGAGAGACAGAGAGAGAGAGAGAGAGAGACAGAGACAGAGACAGAGAGACAGAGAGAAAGAGAGAGAGAGAGAGAGAGACCACTATGTATTGATGGCTCTTACCTTGTTGCCTCAGCCTCCCAAATGCTAGGATTATAGAATTTCACCACCATATCTGGCATTTTATGTTTTATGTTTAAGTTCTCAAACCAACTGGAATTAATTTTGATGTATATTCCTATAAATTAATTATACTTGTTTCCTTTGTGGTTAACTAAATAACTCAAGGACATTTACTAAATAGTTCATTCTTTCTGTCCTAACTGAAAATTATTTTTCTTTGACTTACTAATTACCTATAAATAATTCAGCCTCCTCTCAAGTTTTTGTACTTTTAATAGGTATTTGTATACTTTTATTTTAGCTTATGTGAAAACATGTATGCCTTATGAAGTACTCATTTCATTCAAAATACCCAGAATGTAATCACAGAATGGTCTTATACTTTGAAAGGAATAAAAAACAAATCCCCAAAGTGCTTTAAGTATATATAACTTATTCTAAATTCTATGCCCTCAAAACCTGGATTTCCATTGATTTGTTTCCAAAATACTTATTTTTTAACATTGAGAGTTGGGAAGAAGAAACAGCAGTGCTTTCAAAGGAGACTTTTAGACTTTGAATTAGAATAGCATGCTACTTCTTTGAGAGGAGACAATCATGTTCAGGAACACGCATTGTGACTTTATGTATTCAAGAGTTTTCAGGAACACTATGAGATATTAGCTATGGACTAAAATAACATGGCCTTTTGAAAAGTGTCAGAATAAAATGGGGTCCCTTGTGTCATGTCTTAAACAAAACTGTTAATAATAATAAAGCAGATACATAAAGCTGGGAATTTATAAATGAGGTGATCATATGCATGGATAATTGACTTCATGGGTTATTATAAAAGACTTTGTCAGAAGTGCAATTTTTCACAAAAGCTTTTGCAATATTACTTCTGTAAGAATGTCTGTCTCATAACTGTCTGGTAAACAAAGGATGGTGCCACCCTTACGGATCTTTGCAAACCAT
>PVHP010053936.1:0-10646 GCA_004024765.1 Zapus hudsonius | reverse complement strand
TTATCCAGAGGCATGGCCAGGAGAACCTGGCTGAATACTAGGCTATCCATGGTCCCCTGTCACAAGGACTGATCCAGACGACCCATGGAGGAGGTTATCCAGTGGAGTGGGGAGGGGAGGGCAGCGGGGAATTGGGGATAACAACTCATTGTTTGCCCACTAAATGTTGTAACTCATTATGGACAATAAATTAAAAAAATTTAAAAAAAAAGATCACTTCTCTCCAAAGGTGATTATACTTCCAGTTTATTTTAATCTTGCATTGTTTATATTTATCTGTTCAACTAGCAAATAAGATATGTATTTGATATTTTCAACAGCAAAACAGGATAGAATGTAAAAAAATACTGGGTGTGAGAGCAATCTGGCTGTGACATCTGTCACCCTATTGATAGCCAGGGTTGATTGGGCTGGTCTGGCTGGCTAGGCAGGTGTCCCCTTTCTCCCTTACCACTCCATGTGCCTCCCTCCTAGAAGAGGACGACTTTCCCTGAACCAGAGGACCGGTCTTTGGTCAAGGATAGCTGCACTCCCCTGCTAGAACCTCCAAACAAGCTCTCAGGAAAATACTTAGAGCTGGTCATTGTGGGGCATGTCTGTAATCCCAGCATTTAGGCAGGAGAATTAGGAGTTCAAGGCCATCCTTGGCTAAATAGCAATCTCCAAGCCTTGAATCTGTCTCCCAAAAAAAGCGTCATTTAAAGTTTATCACAACTTTATGAATAGCTTCTAATTTTTTTCATTATAAATGAGGGATTTTAGACATGGAGAGGCTTAATAAAACAGGGACCCATGAGTAGTAGAAGTTGAAGTACTCAGTTATTAACAGTAAACGTTAGCAAACTAATCATATAATAAGAGCTTGCTTCATATTAGTTTTCCCTTTATAGTTGGTTCAGGAATTGTGCGTGATGAATAATTTTACCCTTGGTGTCCTTTGATTGTGCCATTTGCCCTAAGGGAATAACCTTTAGTTGTTTTAGGATTAATAAGATTATAGATAATCGGCTCTTTAGAGGAAGAGTTTATATCCTCTACATTTTGGTGGTGGTTAAATTGTTGAGTCACTAGGCTTAATATGTACAATTCTGGGAAGGGGGTGGAATTTAAAGAAAGCCACTGGGTCGGGTGTGGTGGCCTTTGCCTAGCCTCGGCTACAGACAGACCCTGCCTTGAACAAACAAACAAACAAGAAAGCCTATGGCTGTCAGGTGATATGAGGGAGCCCCGAGACTCATTCCGAGTTACTGAGACTCTTTACATGGGTACTGGGGAATCGAACTTCGGTCCTTCTGCTTTGCAGGCAAGCGCCTTAACTGCTGAGCCATCTCTCCAGCCCTAGAGCACCTTTCAAGTCCTAATAATTTAAGCCCAGGAAGGGGAGTGAGGAGGCAGCGCAGACTGAAGACTCCACATCCCCCGCTCTGTCCCTTCCTCCCCTAGTCGCCGCGGGTCGTCTTAGTCTTTGTAAAAGACTCACTCGCAAGAAAAACTACACTCAAGATGGCGCTACCGGTCTCTCCCTGCTCGGCCGCCATCTTTTTTGTAGTTTCCCATGCCAGCGAGCGCTCTACGCATGCGCAGCCCCTCCGCCCCGCTGCGCGCCTGCGCGGCCCGCCCAGCTTCTCCTCCTCCCCCCGCCCCTCATCACTGCCGCTGCTGCGGGCGCCGCTGCTGACTGACCGCGCTCGCTCGCTCGCTCGCGGGCTCAGGTGAGTGAGTCTCTCCGCTCGGGCGGGCGGAGCCACGCCGGGGTGCCGCTTCTCTCAGCGCTCCGGCCCCGGGCTCGCGCTGTCAGCCTCCTCCGAGCCCCCGGCGCCGCGGCGCGGGGACCGTCCGGCCTCCCTCGGCCCCTCCTCGCGCCCCGCTGGGGTCCCCGACGTCCACACCGCGGTCGCCGGAACCCCCTTTCCTGCTCCGCTCGCTCGCTCGGGCCGGGCATCCGCAGCCCGGGGACTGCCGGCAGAGGGGCCTGGGCTCGCCTTTCACGGCTGCGACCCCAGAGTCACCGAGGAAACCGAGGCACAGGTAGAGGAGAGGCCGTGTCCAAGGTCACCGGGCTGACAAGTGGCACGGCCGGGTCTCGAACTCAGGAGCTTCTGGACTTAAAGCAAGTGCTGTTGGAATTTGATCTCGTATCTTGAAAAAAAATTTTTTTTAATTTTTAATTTTTTAATAGGCAAAAACATGTTTTAATACACTTATCCCTAGAGGTGCTCTTAGACGTCGTAAAAGTGTGCTGCAAAAAGAATTATCTTGTCGGAGTACAATTAAGATGCCACCGTGATAACAATAGCGATATTAATATGAGCTGGCTCTCATCCCGACATCTGCCATGGGCCAGGAATCTTGCCAAGCATTTTAAGATCTCACTTTGCACCTGGGTGCGTCCCAGTCCAGTCGCCCTTCCTTTTCTTCAAACCTTTTTTTTTCTTTTTTCCCTGCAGAGCTTCCCTCCCGGTCGGTCACAGGTAGACTTGGAAGGGGTAGGGCTTAAGTAGGGAAGCTCCCCCTGGTAGCTTACTGGCGGAACAGGGTGATCCTTGCCGACTTGGATCCACTCCCCACCCCCAACCCCCCAGTCTCAATCCGCACCCCACCTCCCCACCCCCAAGGTATAATTAGCCTTCTTTTCCTAGCTGCCAGGAAAGCTGGACTGAGCTAGCTGGGCTGGCTGGACTTGGACGTGGAGGTGACGGAGCAGATTTAACTAACACTCACCTCATTTGGGGACTTTCTGGCTGGTTCCAATGCTGACTTGGAACATGTCCATGTTTAAGATAAAAAGAAGGCATTGACACGGTGGTGCGGAGTCGAAAGATGCCTTTGAGTCCCAAATAGAGCTATAAAAATAGGTGAATTTTGACAATAAATATGGGGGGAAGGTAAATTTTTGCCCACAAAATAACTTACTCAAGCTGCCCTTTTCTCACTTCAAAGGCTCCACTAAATAACCACTTTTCTGAGAAGTCTTCCCTTGCTTCATTCTCCCAATTACAGTTACACACACACAACAGGCTAGTGGCCTGCCTACTCCAAATGCCGCAGGGCAGATAGTAGACCTTTGGTAAGTATTCAGTGAATTTCCACTCTTTTCTCTTCATTACTCACAAGGTGATATTCTCTTGCTGCCCTTCTGGTTGTCCTCTGGCCCTTCACTTTCCTTTTGCTGTCCTTCCCTTTAGATTCGCCTTCTGATTGTCATCCACCATTCAAATACCTCAGTCCACCCTGTTGTTTTTCAAAATTTTCAGATAATCATCTTGCATCTAGAAGCCTTCCAGCCGGAGTTGGTATAGGCTGCTTTAACCAACATGGAGGTTATTTTAAATGCTGTATCAAAATGAGTTGTCTTGAGCTGAGAACATAGTTCAGTGATGAAGTCTGTGCTTAACATATGCCAGGCCCTAGGTTTGACTTCCAGTCTCCCCACCCCAAGTGATTTTATATATGTAGAATTTGTTTTTCAAGGTAGGGTCTCACAGGTGCCACTTTTTGGGTTTGGTCCTATGTGGGCACTGGGGAACTAAACCCAGCAGGCAGGCTTTGCAAGAAAGTGCTTTTTTTTTTTTTTTTTTTGGTTTTTCAAGGTAGGGTCTCACTCTAGCCCAGGCTGAGCTGGAATTCACTCTGTAGTCTCAGGGTGGCCTTGAACTCACAGCGATCCTCCTACCTCTGCCTCCCGAGTGCTGGGATTAAAGGCATGCGCCACCTTTTTTCTTTCTTTTTTATTTTTATTCTTTGAATTCTTTGAAGTTTTTTATATATATATTTTTTAATGTGGATGTATGTGGTATGTGTATATGTGCGGGTGCATGTGAGTATATGTGCATGTGAAGACCAACCAAAGGTTGAAATCAAAGTTCTTCCTCTGTTGCTCTCCACCATATCTACTGAGGCATGGTCTTACTTGAACCCAGAGTTTACCAATTCAACTAGTCTTAACTAGCCAGCTTGCCTTGGAGATCCCCTGACTCTGCCTCCTGGGTGTTCGGATTATGCAGGCCTTGCACACACTTGGAATGTCATGTGGATGTTGGGGATCTGAATCACATCTTCATGCTTATGTAGCAAGTGCTCTACCCATGGAGCATTCTCACCAGCCCTGAGAGAGTTTTTTGAACTTAATCTGTACAGTGAGAGGAACAGTATAGTTGGCTCAAAATTCAGTGATGAATAAAAAAAAAGAAAATTCTATGAAGTTTTCTTTAATACTTGACAGCTTGACATATCAATCCTAAATAAATATTTTTTGTTGATGGCTAAAGGGAGGTGCATTTTGAAGGAAAAACAGCTTCCTTGCATGCTGAGTTAAGTTCTATGTAAACATTAATTGTAGTACCAAGCACACTATGCTATTTAACCTAATTCAGATCCATTTTCTGTGGGACCGTTGTTCTCCCCAACTCTGTGGAGGTGCTTTCTGTCTTTATCCTAGAGACTTTATAGTCAATATAGTTGATTTATGTTTAATTTTATAAGGAGGTGGCTTCTCCCGGGATTTGGCTGTATCATTTCACCAATCCCTTCACTACCTAATGCCCTTGGTCTATAGTCTGTGTTTTTCTGATAAATTCCTGATACAGACATCTTTATACTTGATTTTGTTACTTAAAATCTTTTATTATGTATTTTGTGGTATCTTTAAAGAAATTTTAGGGTAATAGCTATCATTTTGGGAGTAGCTATTAGTATGCTGGCCTGCAAATTTGTTAATCCAATGAAGTAGGGAAAGGAAAATTATATATAAGTCAAACATACTATGAAATTGCTTCCCAATTCTAATGATAATTTAAGATTTGAAATCATGTCAACTTTGCTTTAATTCATAATTGTCATGTGGTAATCTCTCCAAAAATATTTGCTTTCAAATAGTTTATTAGAAATGATACTTTTGTCCTTACATTGCTTCTACATGTTTACTCCTGAAGTTACAACTCATGGATAAAAGTTGAATGGGGCTGTAGCAGGCTTGAGGACTGGGTTTTAATACCCAGCACCAAAGAGAGGGGTAAGGGAGGAAGAGGTTGACTGCCTGGGGTTTTTTTTTTGCCTATTTTTTTTAAATTTAAATTTTTTTATTTTTCTATTTTTTTTTAAATTTTAAATTTATTTATTTGCAAGCAGAGAGAGACAGAGGAAAAAAGACAGGCAGAGAGAGAACAGGTGTGCCAGAGTCTCAAGCTGCTGCAAATGAGCTCTAGATGCATGTACCACTTTGTGTATCTGACTTCAAATGGGTACTGGGGACCTGAACCTGGGTCATTAGGCTTAACCACTGAGCCATCTCTCTAGTCCATTGAATGCTTTTTTAAATGGTGAGAATTTAGCTCCAGAGTCATTATACATTGATCTGTAACACTTGGTAGAGAAAAGAGAAGAGAGGGATCAGGTTATTGTCAGACAACTCTGAGGACAGGACTCCTGCCATTCTTTTGTTTTGCTTTGTTTTTCCCATTCTTTATCTTTTTTAAAAAAAATAATTACTCGGGCTGGAGAGATGGCTCAGCAGTTAAGGCACTTGCCTCCAGTGCCTAAGGCCCCGGGTTCAATTCCCCAGGACCCACATAAACCAGACCCACAAGGTGGTGGCCCTGGTGCATTCTCTCTCTCTCTCTCTCTCTCTCTCTCTCTCTCTCTCTCTCTCTCTCTCTCTTTCTCTCTCTCTCTCTTTCTCCCTGCTTGAAAATGAATAAATAAAATATTTTTTAAAAATTACTCAAGCTGGGCCTGGTGGCATAAGTCTTTAATTCCAGCATTGGGGAAGCAGAGGTAGGAGGAGCTCTGCAAGCACTTTACCTGCTGAGTCATCTCCCCAGCCCTACTTCAATTTTGAATATGCTGCTTTTAAGTCATTATGTTGAGATGATTTTAGTTAGTGTGTTGACTAAAATGTTACTTGGGTGATTAGACAGCCTACAAGGTATAGATGACTTTTTTAGTACTTTGCATTAGGGCTGGTCTTTCCTATTAAAGGAATAAGAGTACCCAAACTTTATATGGTACTTTTCAGTTTTCAAATCTCTTTGATTATTAAGTTCTTGTAAACTTCAGAAACAAAACCTAAAAAAAAAGAAGCAAAAGATGTTATGGTCAGTGGCATCAAGCAGGAAAGTTAATAGATGGAGACTAAGATCAAATTGCTCTGCTGCTTGCTAGCTGTGTGGCCTTTGGCAAACTACAAACCCAGCTGAGGCTCAGTTTCTTATCTGTGAGAGAGGGAGGATTCCAGGGAGTGTTGGGAAGTAGCATGAAATATGAAGGGATAAACTGCTTATCATGGTACCTGGCATAGTAAAAGCCCTCAATAAACGTGGCTAGTATGGAAGGTTAAGTACTACATGTTAGGGCTCTTGTTTGTACTTTACCTCATTCAGACTGTAGTAAGGAACAAACTGTTTCCAGGGACTCTGCTTTACAGCTGGTAGGAACCCCAAGCTCGTCCAAGAGCTGTACCAGGGCCTTGCCGCAGTAGCTCTCTTAGTGTCCTGAACTGCATCCTTCGAGTGGAAGGTTGTGCTTCTGCTGCTGAGTTAGTTACCTTAGTGTGACCCTTGTGTTAGAGAACTTCAGTTGATTGGGTGTCTGGAATTAACAAGGAGACCCCAGTATGAGATTTGCTTTGTTCTGACAGTTATCTGTACCAGAACCCTGAAATGAACAAAATGAACTGAGATTCCCATTTGGCATTATCTGCAAATCTATGTTCCACCTGCTGTCAGAACCCAAGAATGACACAACATAAGAGTGGGCTTTGGGACTGGGGATGGAGCCCAGTTGAAGAGCAAGTGCTGCCTAGCAGGCAGGAAGAAGAAGCCTTTGGGAGGTGGAGGCAGGAGGATCAGAACTTCAAGGTCATCCTCAGAGATATAGTGAGACTATCTCAAAAAACAAACAAAAAAGAGTGGGCCATTGTAAGTGGTGTGGCTGGCCCTTGTCCAGGGCTGGGAGGAGCAGAGGTATTTCCTGTCAGAATAAGGATCTGTGAGTATGCCTCATCAGCTGCCTTTGCCTTCCCCCTTTTATGTAGGTTGGGGATAGCATCTGAGACTATTCTTATAAAAAGAAATCCAGATTTTCCTTTGCGCAAGGAAAAATGTGAGCCAGCTGTCTTTTTAAAAGACCTTGTTTCTTCAGTGAAGCTAGGTGGTTTGTTTTGTTTATCTGGCTTCCTGGGCAGTCTCTTGAGATCCTTTGCTTTTTCTTAACAGCCCCCAGGAGACTTCAGTGAAACCAACATCCATTACCCTAGACACTTGAGGGGAGCTTAAGTCAATAGTTTTATGATTAGATTAATTCAGGCTTTAACTCTGACAAAACTTGAAAGCCAAGTCGTCAGATAATTGTGCTTCTTATAGATGGAAGTATGGAATCTAGCCCAGTGTTCTGGAATATCTTTTAGCATCTGGGCTAGGAATCCAAATGCTCGTCTTTGCTCCATTTTCAGCTGGCCATGTGAATTTAGGCAAATCACTTAAATTTTCTGTCTCTTTCCTTAATGGAACATGAGGACATTACTTTAGACCAGTGGTTCTTAGTCCTGGATGCATTGAAGATAGGACGGTGCATTTATCTGGGAAGCTTGTAAAAATACCTGATCCCTGCTCCAAGAAATTTTTTAATATATATATATATATATATATATATATATATATATATATATATATATTTTACTTAGAAAAGAAGCTAGGAAGGAGGAAGGGAAGGGGAGAGAGGATGTGCCAGGGCCTCTTGCCACTGCAAACTCCAGACACATGTGCCACTTTGTGTGCTTGGCTCTAGATGGATACCAGGGAATTGAACCAGCAGGCTTTGCTGGCAAGCACCTTTAACTGTTGAGCCATCTCCCCAGTTCCCATTGATAATTCTTTTTCTCCATTGATATATTTTTTTAATCCCCAACCCCCGCCCCTCCATTGATATTTTTTTAAAGCTCCCATATCTTAAGTACAGCTAAGATAACTTCTAGACAAGATGACCAAGTTTTAAACAGTTGAAAAAGTTAAGCTCTGAGTCATTCTCAGAAACCATCAGTGGTTGTCTATACTGTGAAGTCTGGTTGGGTGCCCTGCTTTCTGGCCCAGCTTCCTTTACAACTTGTCTCCTCTCCCAGCTACATTGTTTTTGTGTGTCTTCTGGATGTACATTTACTTCTTTCCCACCCTGGTGTTCTCACTTGAGATATCATTTCTCTCTTCCAACTATTCTGAACATGACCCCTCAGGGTCCATCATTCTCACCTTCTTTGGGAATCTTCCTAAACATTCTAGCCCTTAGTTATCTTGCCTCTGCCCCGAGGAAGCTTCTTTTAGCACTGAACACTAGATATATCAATGTAAGGCACTCAAGCAACCTTCCTTCTTGGTAAGGGGACACGTGGAAATGCCACTGGGGTGACTCGAATGCTATTAAGCATCATGTTACACATGTTGGCTATCTCATTATATGTGTGCCTTCTAAGTTCCTTGATGGAGAGCTACTCATGATCTATCTCCAGCTGTCACTCAGCCTTATCTCTTATTTTACCACAGGAATCCTTTGCTCTTGCAAAGTGGAACATTTTCCAGCAGATCTTGTGCTTTCTAAATCTCATCTTTAAGTTATCCTGTCTTCCTCAAATTCTTTATTCTCTCATCTTCACCCATAGGAATTTTATCTATCCTTGAAGGTACAGTTCTAGTCTTACCTCCTTCATGAAACTTTCTCTCTGCATCTGCTTTGACTGACCTTTGTCATCTTCCGAGGCATTTTCGGTTGTCACAGCTTTTTGGGGTAGGTGTTGTTCCTTGTGAGTTCAGTGATGCTGTAGTGCACAGAAAAGCCCTACCCCTCAACAAAGACTTAACCTGTCCTCTCGTGACTGCCTGTGAGTTTGTCCAGTTCATGTATCTCTGTGTATACATCACTGAGTGCATTACAGATTTGTGTACAGACTTTGTCTTCCCACCCAGTTGAACTCACAAATCTGTGCTCTCTTGTTCTTCACTATGCAGCAGGATTTAATCCTAAGGTCTTTGGCCTGATGGCCACTCAGTGAATTTACACCCAGCGATAGGGAGGTCCTCATCATGGAGTAGGCATGGTGAGGTAGTCTGCTGAATAGTTCTTCTTTTCACCCCCAGTGTGATATAAAGTGAGCATTTATGATAAAAAGGCATGGGTTTCAATTTTAGCCGTGCCATTTATTAGTGGTAGTATTTTGGCCACTTAAGCCTCAGTTGTTTTCATCTCTAAAGGCGATGATGCCACTGGGCCTCAGCATTTTCATAGTGCCACTGTGATACTTCCGTGATTACTCATTTTGGTAGTGGAAAGGGAAGACATGAGTCTGTTGTGCTGACTACCTTCCAGCCAATCCTCTGGCTAAGTCCTTCCCTTTTAGCCCTAACTGCCTCAGCACTGGCTGTAGCTGACCCCTTCCAGCTCCTTCTCCCCTGTGTGCCTCCTGTGTTGCTGCATTCATTCTGTTTTGGTAGCCTGTCTGCAATTTGCCAAAAACCAAACATGTTTTGCTTGGCCCCTAGAATACAGATGAGTGGACTGGTGTCAGTATATCTGGACAAAGCCAAGGGTAGCAAATTACCTTGGTTATGGGAGACAGTACTTTCTTACTGTTCTATCTCCCCCTCACCAAGCAGTGTTTGTAAAGCACTAGAAATCTTGGTGAGCTTTCTCTAATTGGCAGTGCAAAGTGGGGTCTGACTAAGTGCATCTGTCTGCTAATTTGCTGAGCGACCTTCAAGTACTTGAACCTTTTTAGGTTGCTAACCGGGGATGGCTTTTTACTATTGCAGTAAGAATTGTATGAGAAATAATATGAAATATAACATAGGGAGATTTTGGAATACAGAATGTCAGCCCTATCAGTACCCTGCCCAACCTCTTCCCTTTACAGATGGAGAAACTGAGACCCAGAAAGGAAAACTGCTTTGCATAGTTCTAATCAGTTGGTTGTGTGCCTGCTTAGGTCTAGAGTCTACTTCTGATGTCCTTCTGGGCTCTTCCTGTCACTGCAAATGAACTCTAGACACATGTGCCACTTTATGCATTCAGCTTTACATGGTACTGAGGAATTGAACCCAGGCCATTAGGTTTTGCAAGCAAGTAACTTTAACCACTGAGCCATTTATCTAGCTCTTTTCCCTAGGTTTCCTAAAACAATATTTGAGAGACAGAGACAGAGAGTGTGTGGGTGCGCCAGGCCTCCTGCTATTACAAACAAATGTCAGACACATGCATATCTGGCTTTATATGGGTATCAGGGACTCAAAGCTGGGCCATCAGGCTTTACAAGCAAGGGCCTTTAACTTCTGAGCCATCTCTCTGGCCCCTAGGTTTCAATACCATTGACGTTTACTATTAAAAGTTAGTGGTTCAGGCTGGGGAAATGACTCAGTGGTTAAAGGCTTTGTCCCAGGACTCACATAAAGCCGATGTACCAAAAAGTGCTCATGATCTGACATTAGCTTTCAGAGGCAAGAGACCCTGACACACACACACACACACACACACACACACACACACACACACAAATAAAAACATTTTTTAAAAGTTAGTGGTCTTTAGTCTTTATGTTCATCCTTTCCTTTTCATCATTTGACTGGTGTGAGATCTTTTGCCTTGACTTTTTTATTGTTTTTTAAAAT
>PVHP010053935.1:0-10605 GCA_004024765.1 Zapus hudsonius | reverse complement strand
TCTCTCTCTCTCTCTGTATCTCTCTGCCTGAAAATGAATAAATAAAATTAAAAAAAAAAAAAGAAATGCCATCTACAGTTTGGGTAGGAATGAGGAGCTGATCTGCTTGTGTGATATCAGAGTGTGAGATGGAATAGAGACGTGTGTTATTCAAAAGATGCTGGTGGGATCCCGATTCCTTGGAAAGGTCCTCCTTCAATTCTATGTAGGCCCCATTTGTTGGTCAGTGAAGGTGGACACAAGACCACAACCTGAGGCCCCGTTTCCACAGGGTGTGGTCCACACAGTTGGGGGCTACATGCTCTATGTGGCTACAACCTTCAAGTATGTGTTTGACTTCCACTCGGAGGATGTGTTCTGGTGCACGGCAGACATCGGTTGGATCACTGGTCATTCCTATGTTACCTACGGGCCACTGGCCAATGGTGCCACCAGTGTTTTGGTGAGAAGGGAGATGGGACATGGACAAGATTACCCTGGGTGACCACCTCCCAAGGCTGCTTAGTGAAAGGGGGATTTACATAATGACCTGCTTCCTAGAAAAAGATGGGTTCTGAGGAAGCTTTACACCCTGACTGGAAAGTGTCCTGGCTTGTCTAGTCAGGGAGTGAACATACGGGTTGGTCAGAAAGGGAATGAAAAAACTATTGGGAAGGGCCAAGAATGACCATTTTTCCCTGGGGTCAGTTTGAGGGGATCCCCACGTACCCAGATGTAAGCCGCCTATGGAGCATTGTGGACAAATACAAAGTGACCAAGTTCTACACAGCACCCACAGCCATCCGTATGCTCATGAAGTTTGGAGATGAACCTGTCACCAAGTGAGATCCCCTTTCCATTTGCTACCTCATGGGTGTCATTCAGAGTTGGGTGCTGCCCTTTGTTCAGCTTCTTTTCATTGTCCCAACTTCTTGCCCTGGGAGTGGGGGCAAAGGAAGAGCTGGGGCATATGTATCCTGGTGCCCAGTGGTTCACAGAACTTTCCTCTCTTGCATGCCCCTGCCCAGGCATAGTCGGGCATCCTTGCAGATTCTGGGCACAGTGGGTGAACCCATCAACCCTGAGGCCTGGCTATGGTACCATCGTGTGGTAGGTGCCCAGCGCTGCCCCATCGTAGATACCTTCTGGCAAACAGAGACAGTGAGTAAAGGGCTCATAAGGCTGGGGCTCAGAGACTCTAGGAAGACTGACCCAAACCCCTGATTTTGGACTTCCACAGGGTGGCCACATGCTGACTCCGCTTCCTGGTGCTACTCCCATGAAACCTGGTTCTGCTGTGAGTAAAGTTCCCCGGCTCGTCTCGGGCTTGGCAAGGATAGAGTTAGCCTACTTGAATAGGGGCCTGCAATGAGAGCATGAGGACTTTGGGGCTCTGGGTGTTCATAGGAGTCAGAGTTGCCTCATCAATCTTGGGTTTTGTCTCCTGCTTGCTTTTAGTCCTTCCCGTTCTTTGGTGTAGCTCCTGCGATCCTGAATGAGTCTGGGGAGGAGCTTGAAGGCGAAGCTGAAGGCTATCTGGTAAGGCTCCGGCCCTTAGGCTCTTGAGAAAGGACAGAGGTCAGAGCTAATAACCTACCCTTCCTTAGAGGCAGCCTTCTTAGTCTAGAACCCCACATATCAACCCACCTGCTGCCAAAGAACATTATTAATTATAAATAGCTTATTCACTCATGTAGGTACCTCTTTTTTATATGACTATTAATTTATGTTAAATTAGACCCACTTTCCTGAGGAATCACCCAGAGATTCAAGCTTACTAAGTGCTTATTACTAGCAGAACACTGTATGAGGCAATTTCCACATCCCATTAATTTAATCCTTACAATAACTTTAGAAGCTAGAAATTATATTCTGACTTACAAATGAGGGTCCTGAAGTTCAGAGAAGTAAAGTTGCTTACCTGAGGTCACATATCTACTACATGACAGAGTTGGGATTTTGTTTGTAGTGTGTGCATGTGTGTATGCAGATGTGTACACTCCATGCACATGCTTGTGGGAGCCAGAGAAGAACATTGGGAGTTCTTGAGATGGAGTCTCTCCCTCAACATAAAAGCTTTCAGCAAGCCCAGTGATTCCTTGGTATTTCCCCTACCCACAGACTGGGGTTACAGATATGCATGGCCGTGCCCAGCTCTGCATGTGGGTTCTGAGGCGTCAAACTTGGTGGTCTCAGGCTCTGAAGCAGCAAGCACTCTTAGCCACTGAGCCATCTCTCCAGCCCAACAGAATCAAGATTTTAAGTCAGAACCATCCATCATCACTAAAGCTTGTACTCTGGCTCACACCTTAGGAATGGCATTTAGTATATTCTCCCCCCAATAATAAAGCCAACTGGTTGTCTTCCTGTGAGACAGCCTATCACACATGGTCAGTGCATCTTCCTCATTCCCCAGGTATTCAAGCAGCCCTGGCCAGGAATCATGCGCACAGTTTATGAGAACCACACACGCTTTGAGACCACGTACTTTAAGAAGTTCCCTGGGTACTATGTCACAGGAGATGGTGAGTCTTGGCTATCCTCTCCTCACACCTCTCGCTAAGACTGGTTGGGAATGAAGAATGGAGAAAGGAACACATCCTAACATCAGTGTCTGCTATCCAGGCAGAAATGTAGAGAAGCCTGTAAGAGCAGGCATGACTTCATGCATGGTCTCGGGTTGGTGCCATCTGACATTAGATGCTCCTGCATTGCCAGAGATGGGGCATGCAGAAGTGTGTGTCCCTGTCATGTTTGACCCCATGAGTGGAGCCTGTGTGTCCATCTGCCTCCATTGGTATTTATTGAGAACCTACCATGCCAGACATTTATCTAAGAAGCACATTAACAATACATTCAAGGTCTCTGCTCTCACGGTAAGGAAAGGACAGGCAGTAGACCCAGAAAGTATGCTTATCTTAGGCAGAAAGAAGGAAAGAAGGTGATAGTGCCAAGGATGGTCAGAGAAGGCCTCTCTGAAGTGATACCTGAGCAGAGACCTGAGGGTTGAGAAGGAACCAAACAGAGAAATCTAGAGCAACAGTGGATATAAGCTTGAAATGCACGAGGAGTGGAAGGAAGGAAGCGTGTAGACAGAGTGGAGTGAGCATAGGAAGGCTGTTACTTGAGATGGAGAGGTAGATAATTTGGGGTTGTGTGGGCTGTGATGAGCAGTCTAGATTTTATAGTACAGTGGAAGGGTTGGAGATGCATCTCACATGGTAAGCTTGTGTGGCGTGCATGAAGCCCTGGGTTTGATCCCTAGCACCATATAAACAGGTATGGTGGTACCTGCCTGTACACTCAGCATTCAGAGGGGGAGGCAGTCTCAGTACATAGCCAACTTTAAGATGAGCCTGGGGTACATGAAATCTTGCTTCAAAAAACAAAAACAAAAAACAAGCCTTTAATCCCAGCACTCGGGAGGCAGAGGCAGGAGGATTGCCGTGAGTTCAAGGCCACCCTGAGACTACATAGTGAATATTCCAGGTCAGCCTGGACTAGAGCGAGACCCTACCTCAAAAAAACAAAAAAAAAAAAAAAAAGAAAAAGAAAAAGAAAGAAAAAAGAAGCTAGGGCTATAGCTAAGCAGTAGGGCGCTTGCCGAATATATGAATGAGGCCCTAGGCTTAAATTCCAGTAAAACACACACACACACTAATTTGCTATTTGGAAAATAATTTTGAATGAATTATAAAGCATATACTTGAGATGGGTGTATTATTTCCTGACAGGGAACTAGTTACTCCCCAAGTTGGCAGCTTCAAACAATATCTCACAGCTCTGCTGTCAGGGAGCCTCGTGGGTTGCAGTGAAGCTGTTAGTGGGGCGGTAGTCATCTGAAGGCTTGATGGAACCTGGAGGTTCACTTCCATGCTCACTCACACAGCTTTTGACAGGAATCCTCAGTTCCTCATCACCTGGGCCTCTCCATAGGGTTACTCCCATTAGCTGGCTACCCCAGAACAAATGATCTGAGAATAAAACCAAGGCAGAGGCCAAAGTGTCTTCTATAACCTAATCTCAGAATTTCTGCCAGATTATTGATCACATGACTAGCCCTATACAATGAAGAGGACAGCAGGGCTATAAATACCAGAAGATGGACATTATTGGGCCATCTTGGAGGCTACCTGCACAGTGGACAAAAGTGGAAGCCAGAGGACCAGGTGTGATGGTGCACACCTTTAATCCCAGTGCTTCTGAACAGAGTGATTTCTAGGTCAGCCTGGGCTAGAGTGAGACCCTGCCTGAAATAATACACAAGAAAGCTCAAAAAGGCTACCATAGGCTAGTGTAGTAGGTGTGGCAACTTCATAACAGATCACGTTTTTACTGGGTATTTATTTCTTCCCAGGCTGCCGGCGGGATGAGGATGGCTATTACTGGATCACTGGCAGGATTGATGACATGCTCAATGTGTCTGGTGAGAGCCCTGGACCCCCACCCATACTGTTAGCTTTGTTCCCCTGGCAATTTCCAGATAAACCCTTCCGAGAGAACTCGGGCTGTCCTTGGTTAGACCACGTGTAGAGTGGCACTTGGAGCAGGTCTTGGAGGAGTGGCACATACTGGAATAGCGTTAGGGTGGTAACTGGAAGCATGCCATGTGAGGAACAAACACAGGCTTTCCCCACATGAGTACAGCCGAAGCAAGAGCTGGCCCTCTCTTGGCATTCATCTCCTTTCTCTTGACAGGCCATCTGCTGAGTACAGCGGAGGTGGAATCCGCCCTGGTGGAACATGAGGCTGTCGCAGAGGCAGCTGTGGTGGGCCACCCTCATCCTGTGAAGGGAGAATGCCTCTACTGCTTTGTTACCCTGTGTGATGGCCACACTTTCAGTCCCACCCTCAGTGAGGAGCTCAAGAAGCAGAGTAAGGAGGCTCTGTGGGCTGGGACTGAGGGTCTGCAAGGCTCTACCATCTGCTCCCCACACTGCAAACAGATCTGAGGGATCCCATGGGCTGCCTCACTTCTCCCCGTTCAATCTTCACTGGAATAATTATTATTTTAGAAAACTTTGTATGTCACCATTGGACTCAGGGCTTTAAATGCATTATCCTATTTAATTCCTGTAATCACTTCCATGAAATAGATCCTGTTGTTACTCTAGTTATAAAGATTGAGAACCCAGGTGCAGGGAAATTAAGTTGCTTGCCTAAGGCTACACTGTTAGGAAAGTGGGATTTAAATTCCAGAAGGCTGATTCTAGGGCCAGTTTCATGAACGCGGATTCAGATAAAACAAACAGGTACAGAGACTTGTGTTAAGAGAGCTAGGGGTGCAGTGAATTAGACTGGCTCTGTAGAGGAAGCAGGTGGGGAACCAAAGCCACCTCTGCCTGGGCTTCTGGGAGTCTGGCTGGAGGTGCTAAGGAAATGCTTGGTCTGTGGTTACAGTTAGAGAAAAGATCGGCCCCATTGCCACACCAGACTACATCCAGAATGCACCTGGCTTGCCTAAAACCCGCTCAGGTATGTTTAGAAGCCTCCAGGGTTTGGGACGGGCTGAGGGCATGTGGATGAAAGTCCTGGGCACAGCTGGGATGGGCCAGCGCTGTGCCAAGTGACCAGAGGTCTGGTTCCTTAGGGAAAATCATGAGACGAGTGCTCCGGAAAATCGCTCAGAATGACCATGACCTGGGGGATACATCTACAGTTGCTGACCCATCTGTCATCAGCCACCTCTTCAGCCACCGATGCTTGACCACCCAGTGAGCAGACTGTCCGTCTTTCCTGACCCCCATCCAGGAGTGCTGAGGGCCAGCTGACCCACACTTTGTTCTTTCATGGAGACAATTTCCTGTGACTCTCAGGGAGAAAGGACAAAGCCCAGGTCAGACTCAGACTGATGTGCCCGTAAACTGCACAGAGCTCTCGAGGCCCAGAAGAGACTTGAAGGACAAGCCCCCAGTCCACATTGGCTGTTTAAAGGGCAAGCAAAGCCCTTGGACTTCAGCATGGTGGCAGCTCGAATCCTGCCAGCACTCTCAGGAAGCACCAGTTCTTTCTTAACTTGGGCATGCACTTGCCTTCAGAAATGACAATTTGTGAGTCCAGGAAGAATGGTTTGTAAATGCTTTGCTGCTTCTGTTCTGAGCCAGGGCAGCAGTGCTGTCCACTTGCTCCAGGGGCCATGTGGGTGGGCTCCTTCTTCATCTGCTTCACTGAAGGAGCAGGGTGTGTCTTGGTGGTCCTGTCGCAGGCCCGAGCAGCATCCTGCCTGTGAAGACTCTTAGACGACTCCTTGTACTAGTGCTCCAGCCCAGAGGTTGTAGAATAAACTACGGCTTCAAGAAGGTGTGAGAGGTCTGCTTGGGTATTTTCCAGGTTGCACACTCACTAGCTGCACTGATGTGTATGGCAGGTGGCAAGGAGAATGGCACTCCCCAGGATTATCCCAGTATCTTCCTTCTAGAACTTTTTATTTGGGCAAATCTAGATATGGCTTCACTCACAGGACCTCTGACAAGCCCCTGAGCTCAAACAAGTGACGGAAGCAAGTTCACAACTGTTATGTCCCTATGACATTCCACCTGGGCTCCTGACTGGGGCCATCTCTTCTCCCTGGGACCCTGTGGGAGCATTAGTGGGTAGCTGAGGTACGAGTCTATGGAGACCCTAAGGATAGCATCATCTCTTACTTGAAGTGGGCTGGGCTAGATTACAGCTTCCCCTCCCTCTGTGCACAGATCAATGAATCGCTGAATCAGCAGTATTGTTTTATTTAAGGCAGAGAAAGTCTATGGCCCTCGCTCCTCTTCCCACACCACTCAGTCCTCTCCAAACCAGACACTGGAACCTGCTGGAAAGGCTGAGGAGGCAGCAACAGGAGTATGGCAGGGTTTATGGGCTTTACTCAGTGCATCGTCCCCCCACACTCCAAGGATCTGAGAACCTCTAGAGGACTTGGAAGGGAAACGGCTTTTCTGGTTTTCATGACGGAGAGCTAAGGAAGGTGCCAGGATTTTCCCTTCCCTGTTCATCTTGGAGGTTTCTGGAAGAGACCAGCCTTCCTAAGGTGGGAAGGGGGTGTTAGCCCCTGAGGAGGACCAGGAGAGGAATGATAAGTGCAGAGGATGGAAGGTCTCTTGTCCAGGCCGTGCCCTCACACAGGGAATGGGTTGTCCAGGACTGCCACTCCTGCTGCCACACCACCATCTGCATGTTCAATGGCTTTGGTTCGAAGCAGGTGCCCCGCGTGCTTGTTCATCACAAGGGTGTTTCCCTGCCTGCGGAAAGTGGTCAGAAGACAGACATCAGAAACCCGGTCCAGCTGGGAAAATATGGGTAAGTGACTATATCCAGACTTGGATTTGTATCTGAGCTTTGGAATTACAGGCTCTGTATCTGATCAAGTTCTAAACACCAATGTCCTTAACTTAAAGTTGGGGATAAAATAACATGAGGAAAGCTCTTAGCATGACTCAGATTCATATTTTATTTCCTAGCTATGAATTTCCTTTACCTCTCTCTCTCATGGTGGTTTGAAGGCTCTGGTGAGAAGCATGGTAACATCTGGGCTCTCTACCTTACCCTGACCTGGAAGTGTATTTCTTTCGTCTGTGTGTGTGGAGGGGGGGGAGGTCTGAGAACAACCTTGGCATGTTAGTCCTCTTCCTTATTGGACACAGGGCCTCTTGTTTTGTTGCTACATTCACAACTCTAGTTTCTGAATTCCCCTGATTCTGCCTTCCATTGCTGTAGGCACATTGGCATCACACACCAATGAATGCACTTTACACGGGTGCTGGGGACTTAACATGGGGCCAGAAGACTTGCAAGCAAATACCTTTAACTTTTTAAAAAAATATTTTATTTATTCATTTTCAAGCAGAGAGATACGTGAGAGAGAGAGAGAGAGCACCAAGGCCACCACCTTGTGGGTCTGGCCTATGTGGGTCCTGGGGAATTGAACCAGGGGCCTTAGGCACTGGAGACAAGTGCCTTAACCGCTGAGCCATCTCTCCAGCCCAATACCTTTAACTTCTGAGACATCCTCCCAGTTTGTGAAGTATTTTGCAGTCAGTGACATGAAGGCCTTATTCTTTACAAATTTCTTTTCCTGATTCTTAGTGGTCAAATTGAAATCCAGGGGCTACTCAGCATTTCAAAGCCACTGAATACCCTCTCATCAACCTACCTACCTTTCTCTGGAATCCCCAGGGGTCTTGAAGATGACCGAAATTCCTGCTCCCTGGAGTCTCCTATTCCTGGCTGACAGACCATCTTTTCTCAATCCTCTTGGTACTACATGGAATTTCCTTTAGGGTTTGTAAAGCACTACTCATCCGGGTTTCACTTGTTAGCCCTCTGAAGTGGGCAGGTCTTAGACTCAGCAGGACACAGTGAAACAAGTAATAGGCCAGGGACTGGCAGAGCTGAGACTAAAGCCCAAGAGTCCTGACTGCACGCAGGGCTCCTTCTAGACTTGCTCGCTGACACACTTGCAGGGAGGCAGTGGAGGAGCTCCTCCTGGCCGGCTCACCTGACATAGACACCAAAGATGCCCAGCTCGGAGATGCACTGGACCACTTGAGGCCGGCTTCCAGGCCGTAGCAGGCAATTCCCAAAAGGCTCAGGTTCAATCTTCTCCATGAGGATATAGGAGGCCCTCTCCTCGATGTCCTTCAGCCGCTTCAGAGCTTGTACCATTTCCTCCCCGTACAGGTTGTTCCCTGCAATTCAACTGACCATCACCCTGGACCCAGGGCATATGTGGCATTGTCTGCCCAGCTTGCCCTTCCCCCTGCCTATCTATGAATGCTTCTTTTTAGCCATCAAGACTGGTTCCTTCTCTTCTTGAATGCTGGAGTTCTATGGGAATAAACTTATCATGTCCAAACAGAAGTCTATCTCTGCTTGAACCTTCCTGCTCATGATCAGGTGAAAAGCATCCAAGTACTACTTAAACCCCTCCTCTCATTACTGTCTCACTAACTCAGAAGTGTTTCGTCTGCCGCCCACTGTAACAGTTGCAGCCTGGGCCTCTACCTCACTTTGGGACAATGGTACGCGCCTCCTTCCACCAGACTGGCCTCCCTATCACCACTCTCTCCCTTCATTCCAGGCAACTATAGAGACTGAAACACTGTAAGTCTTACAAGTTCTCACCACTGCTAACCACTATGTACCCTGGATGGGTCATGTTCCTTTTAAAACTCTGGCATAGCTGGACATGGTGGCACATACCTTTAATGCCAACACTTGGGAGGCAGAGGTAGGATCACCATGAGTTCGAGGCCACCCTGAGTCTACATAGTGAATTCCAGGTCAGTCTGGGCTAAAGCAAGACCTCAAAACTACCCCCTCTCCCCTCCAAAAATAACCTCTGACAAGTGTGTCTTCAAACCTCACAATGGAGTCATACACACACACACACACACACACACACACACACACACACAAAGTGCAAAACACATAATCTTTTGTTGTTTTTTTGAGGTAGGGTCTCACTCTAGCCCAGGCTGACCTGGAACTAACTTAACTCTCTGCAGTCCTAGGCTGGCCTCAAACTCACAGCCATCCTCCTACCTTTGCCTCTTGAAGTGCTGGAATTAAAGACGTGTACCACCCCACCCAGCTAAACTCATAATCATTAAGTAAGGTTATAGTTTTGTGCTAGGCTGCATCCATAGCTGTCCTTGGAGCAGGTGGCTGCATACAGCCTATGGGCTGCAAGTTGGACACTTCTGTTTGGCTTCCTACTGCCAAAATTCAATTTCATAAATGGCTTATGCCATAAAAATTCAATCTTTGAACATATTTTCAATGTCCTTTATAATCGTGTTCCAAACAGTCTTCCTAGCCCCAACTGCTGCTCCTCCATCTCCTCCTCCTGTCACCAGTTTCTCTGGCCTCCAAAGCATTCTGTGCCTTCATAGCCCAGGACCTTGGCTTCAGTTTCCTTCTGTTTAGAATAGTCTTCCCCATTTTCTACCTGGGAAATTCCCACTTAAGCCATAAGACCCAAATTAAAAATCTGGTGTGTGAGGCAGACATGACCCCTGCTCTCAAGTAAAGTAAATAGAGAGTAATCTATTATTTTAAAAGACATTTGTGTTTTTGTTTGTTTTTTTTGAAGCAGGGTCTCACTCTAGCCCAAGCGGACTTGGAATTCACTCTGTAGCCCAGGTGGGCCTTGAACTCACGGCCATTCTCCTACCTCAGTCTTCCAAGTGCTAGGATTAAAGGCGTGTATCACAACGCCAGGTTGAGACATTCCTTTCCACCTCTTAATATGCCTCCATCCTTTTCCCACAAGCACCTCGGACTGATCAGATTCCCTTGTACTCTAAACACTTGGTCCCAGGGTGTTGGAGATAGGCTCCATGAAGGGATCTGTGTCGCCTTCCCTTGTATCTACCAAGCTGAGAATGTTCACAGCAAATACCAGTAAGCACTGGGCACAACCTGCTAGCCCATTCACTGACGGCTCTGCAGAAATCCACCTACCTCCACCCTCTCTCTGGGGCTTCAGCACAAACCGGCTAGGGGCAGCAAGGGCCTGCGCAATGGCCTGGTCCCCTTCTTCACCCTACAGTAGGAGGCAGAAATTAGTTACCAGTAATCTTTAAGGATAGAGGCTGCTGGGGTCCTGTCAGCCATGAAGGGCAGCATGGTGTG
>PVHP010053934.1:0-10614 GCA_004024765.1 Zapus hudsonius | reverse complement strand
TTTAAAAAAAGAATAAGTACTCAATAAATATTCATTAAATGAATAAATGAAGGAGTGAATGAATGACTATGTAAAGTTGACCTCTCCCAATGACTCTATGGTTCTTTCAAATAAAGGTTCTCAAAGTGTGTGCTCTTCAGACCAGCACCATCAGCAGGGAAATGTGTCACAAAGGCAAACTCTTGGGCACCATCCCAGCGCTACAGAACCAGAAACTATGTCACAAGCTCTCCAGGGGATTCTGATACATGTGGTTTGAATGTCAATGTCCTAGAGCAGCCTCAACTCTACCTACCCACAAAAGCATACAGCAGGCACACAATAAAATTTATTGAATACCTAGACCTTGCAGGTCTGCAGACAGGCCTGGAGGCTATAAAGTAACTAGTGAGACACTTTTTGCTTGCATGATGGAAACAGGAACAAGTTCAACTTTATTCCCAGAAGGAAATCAGAACAACAGTGGTTGTTCTCACTCTCCTGGCTAGGCATATGATGGAACTCCTAAGAAGCTGAATCAGGAATGGCTGACAAGGACCTCCACTGGCACCTGCACACAGAAGCTGCCATATGCTTGCTTCTGGAACATGGGCATGGAACATACCAACAAGCCTACAGTCTCTGGGGTTCAACAAAGCCACATCCAAGGCAATGGAAGGCTGAAGGTCTAGGCCTCCTGGAAACTGTGGATGCCTATATACTAAAGAGGCACCAACTGCCCTCCAGTGCCAGAGAGACCCAGGCAAAAAGCTCAATGGCAAGAAAGACAGTGATTTGTGACTCCAGTCAGAGAAGCAGTCATCACTGTCTTTTGTGCAAAGCCTATAATTACCCACAACTCAAACTCCTAGATTTCTCTTCCTCCACATACATTGCATAGAACTATCAAGGTCATATCCCAACAATTTACAAGTTACCTAAGGAATGGAGACCCAGGAGGGACTCACATGTCCGTGAAGCACCTACTATGTGTCTGCCTTCCATTCCATCCAGCAGCAGCCACTGATCCACAGGGTTCTGGATCCAGTCTTCAGTGACTTTTTCTGTCCTTAGACAAAGTCCACACCACACAGCCAGGCAGTAAGATCTCTCAAATCTGTCCATGGGGCTGGAGAGATGGCTCAGTGGTTAAAGGTACATGCTGGCAAAGCCTGACAGCACAGGTTCGATTCCCCAGTATCCACATAAAGCCAGATGCCCAATGTGGCACGTGTGTCTGGAGATCATTTGCAGTGGCAGGAGCCCGGGCATGCCCATTCTCTCACTCTCTCTTTTTCTCTTTCTCTGCCTCTCTCATCAATTAATCAATAAAGCTGGCCAGGGCTGGAGAGATGGCTTAGCAGTTAAGGCACTTGCCTCCAGTGCCTAAGGCCCCAAGTTCAATTCCCCAGGACCCACATAAGCCAGACCCACAAGGTGGTGGCCCTGGTGCGCGCTCTCTCGCGCTCTCTCTCTCTCTCTCTCTCTCTCTCTCTCTCTCTCTGCTTAATAAAGAAAAAAAATTTAAAAAAATAAAAATAAAAAAATAAAGCTGGCCATAACAATCACATGAATACGTACAATTCTATATATCAGTTATGGTGGTGCTTTTACCTTTAAACCCAGTACTTGGGAAGAAGAGGTAGGAGGATCACTGGGAGGTCAAGGCCAGCCTGGGACTACAAAGTGAGTTCCAAGTCAGCCTGGGCTAGAGTGAGACCCTACCTTGGAAAACAAACAAACAACAACAAAAAAAAAACATAAATGAAGTTAAAAAATTTTTTTCCTCCAGCTTCCTCTCCCTTCTCCCTTCACCCCACTGTCCCACCCACCCTTACTGCAGAGCTCAGACCATACCGACCCCAACATGTGCCCAACCCATCCCACCCTTCCTTCTACCAACCATCCCTCCTCCCACTCCAACACGTCTCAACTTCTCCCTGGTAAATGTAGGGTTTGTCATGACTTATCCCTGCAAGCCCAGGACCACCCACATACATACAGTTAAGCACTTCCACACACACGACATATAGTTAAGCCTTCTGGGTTTTCATAGCTTCTTGCTTTTCCACCATACTTATGGGTAGAGTATACACCATAAATTATGGTCATAAAGCCGGGCGTGGTGGCGCACGCCTTTAATCCCAGCACTCGGGAGGCAGAGGTAGGAGGATCGCCGTGAGTTCGAGGCTACCCTGAGACTACAGAGTGAATTCCAGGTCAGCCTGGACTAGAGCGAGACCCTACCTCGAAAAACCAAAAAAAAAAAAAAAAAAAAAAAAAAAAAAAAAAAAAAAAAAAAAATTATGGTCATAAACGGCCTTAGTTAAAATTCTAGAATTCCCACCTAGTAGTTAGGTATCTTGAACAAATCATTTTAAATTTCTTAGCCTCAATTTCTTCATCTGTAATGAGCTCTTCCTCACTGTTTTGTGAAGTTCAATGAAGTCTTTGAAATTAAATGCTTTAGTATATGTGAAGGCACAGGGTAAGAGCTATATATGACTTCTGTGAAAGGCTCTTACTGTATCTATCATATCATTTTGTAGTTGTCTACGCTAAATGAGAGAGCTGGGGAATGCACATATGAGACTAGGATTAGTCTATCATGGGGGAGAAATATATGATGGTGGTGCCCATGTGATCTTTCTACTGTCCTATATACTGCCTCATGGTGGCCATCATCCTTAGAGAATGCAACATATTGTTCTAGTGGGAATTATTAATCACCTTCCCCTCAAGCAAGAAAGTATTCTTTTTTTTTTTTTTTTTTTTGGTTTTTCAAGGTAGAGTCTCAGTCTAGCACAGGCTGATCTGGAATTCACTCTGTAGTCCCAGGCTGGCCTCGAACTCACAGCTATCCTCCTACCTCTGCCTCCTAATTGCTAGAATTAAAGGCATGCACCACCATGCCCAGCCCTACTTTATAATAAAATGAACAAATGAAAGATATACAGGACTAAAGAGATGGATCAGTGGTCAAAGGTGCTTGCTTGCAAAGCCTAACGGCCCAGGTTTGATTCCCCAGTACCCACAGAAAGCCAGATACACAAAGTGGCACACACATCTAGAGTTCATATGCAGCAGCAGGAGGCCCTGGCAAGTCCATTCTCATTCTCTCTCTCTCTCTCTCTCTCTCTCTCTCTCTCTCAAGTAAATAAATAAAATTAAAAGAAGATACACAAATATGAGTCCATGAACTCAACATCATTAGGGAAATGCAAATCAGGTGGAGATACTACTATACCATGACTACAATCAAGAAAACAATTACAAATGTAAGCAAGAACTTGAAGGACGAGGAACACTGCTGGAGGGGATACAAAAACAGGGAAAAACAATTTCATAGTTCCCTTTGAAGTGGTAGTCCTCAAGAAGTTAAGCAATAGGTACCATATGTCCGGGAATTCCACTCCTAGGTATATGTCCAAAAGAAATAAAAATATATTCAATTAAAGTCTTGTATATGGGCTGGAGAGATGGCTCAGCGGTTAGGGCACTTGCATCCAGTGCCTAAGGCCCTGGGTTCAGTTCCCCAGGACCCACATAAGCCAGACCACAAGGTGATGGCCCTGGTTCTCTCTCTCTCTCTCTCTCTCTCTCTCTCTCTCTCTCTCTCTCTCTCTCTCTCTGTATCTCTCTGCTTGAAAATGAATAAATAAAATATTTTTTTAAAGTCTTGTATATGGATATTCAAAGCATCATTATTTTTTTCTTTTTTATTTATTTTCAAGCAGAGAGAGAGAGAGAGAGAGAGAGAGAGAGGGAGAGGGAGAAAACCAAGGCCACCACCTTGTGGGTCTGGCTTATGTGGGTCCTGGGGAATTGATCTGGGGGCCTCTCAGGCACTGGAGGCAAGTGCCTTAACCGCTGAGCCATCTCTCCAGCCCCAAAGCATCATTATTTATAATGACCAAATATTGTAAACAAACCAAATGTTCATCAACTGATGAATGAATAAACAAAATGTTATAATACAATGGAATATATAAAATATGTATAATATATATATATATCCATGAAGTTCTTATATATGTTAAACATAGATGAAGCTTAGAAACATGTTAAGTGAAAAAGGCCAGATATAGCCAGACATGGTGGCATATGCCATTAATCCCAGCACTCAGGAGGCAGAAGTAAGAGGCCACCCAGAGACTACATAGTGAATTCCAGGTCAACCTGGGTAGTGAGGCCTTACTTTGGGGGGGGGGGGAGGAAAGGGCCAGATACAAAGCACCACAAACTGTACGACTCAATTTTATATGAAATGTCCAGAATGGGCAAATCATGGAGATATAAAGTGGATTAGTGATTGCCAGGGACCAGATGGGAGATAAATAAAGGGTGGGAAATGCCTACAATTCATTTTTAGGAGTGATGAAAATGTTCTGGAATTAGATAAACTGTGGTATTTGTACAACTCTATGAATATACTAAAAACCATTAAATTGTACTTACTATTATTATTATTATTGGTTTTTCAAGGTAGGGTCTCACTCTAGCCCAGGCTGACCTGGAATTCACTATGTAGTCTCAGACTGGCCTCGGGCTCATGGTGATCCTCCTACCTCTGCCTCCTGAGTGCTGGGATTCAAGGAATTTAAGCCCTGCTTAAATTGTACATTTTAAATAGGTGAATCATTTGATATGTGAATTATCTCAATCTAGTTGTTTTGTATAAAAGCTACTATTGAAACAATAGTATGACTAGGATTGGGTCTACCCACTTTTTTGTTTGTTTTTAATTTTTATTTATTTGACAGAGAGAGAACGAGGAGAGTATGGGCCCAAGGCTTCCTGTCTCTGCATATCCAGACATAAGCACCACTTTGTGCATCTGGCTCATGGCTCATAGAAGTTGGTACTAGAGAATCAAACCCGGATCAGGATGCTTTGCAAGCAAGTTCCTTTAACTACCGGCCATCTCCCCAGCCCAAGACAGGATTGGGGATGTTGCTCAGTTGTAGAGACCTTACCTAGAATGTGCAAGAGCCTGGGTTCAGTCCCTGCGTACCCCCCACCCAGAATAAATAATAGTCGGATGATCACTTCTAAGCACTTATTATGTGCCACATGGTACTGTATACTAAATTAGTTTTATATATTCACTGGAATTCACCGGGAATCTGGAATTTCCAAAAAGACATGGGTGACAGCCAGTATTCTATTTGTGATTATAGCTCAACAGTTCTCGGCCTAAATCCAATGATTCATTGACAGAAGTACTGGCAGAGCCCAGGGTTAGTTAACAGCAGACTTGGGGAAGAGAGTACAATAAAGCAGAGAGAAAGGTCTCCAAATCTACCTCTCGGAGAAAGTGGGGGGCCGGGTTGGGAGCTAGGGGCAAGAGTTAGGAAAGGGATTTCGGCCTGAGGGCACTCGGCAAAGCTTGCTGCTCTGGACCATCTCTGGGGTCCGGCTTTTGTCAAGCGGGAAGGGGAGGCCCTGGAGGATGGAGCTGCCTGGGCTGCGATCGGACTTCACCAACCTTTATGCGAGTTTCTTCGCCTCAGAGGCCTCCATGCCCTCAAGGGTAAAATGAGAGCAAGACAGTTCCTACTTCATAGGATTCTCCGAGGATTTAAATGAATATATAGATATAGCTATATAATTAATCTATTTTATATATGGACTGTACCCAGCATATTAACAATGCTTGTGGCTGAGATTACCAACAACCTCCTCTTGGTCTTCATCAATATCTGTGACAGGCATCCCATAGTCCTGGAGGGCTCCCTCCCTGCGTGGCCATCTTCTCATTCCGAGTTGGGAATGGAGGGAGGATGGAAGTCCCCTCCAAGACAGCCGGTCTGGGGCGCGCGGGGCGCGGCGGGCCCCCGGGCGAGGCCGCGGGAGGGGCGTCCGGGGAGGGACGGGGCCGGGCGCGAGCGCGGTACCTGGAATCGAACTTGCGGCCGTCGGGAAACGTCCCCACGTAGTGGTAGCGCACGAAGTCCCCGGCGCGCACGGTGCGCGGACACTCGTCGGGCACCGAGCGCCGCTCGACCTGCAGCTCGGCGTCGGGACCCAGGCCCAGACCCGCCACGGGCGCCGCCTGCCCGCTCACCCAGAGCAGCAGCAGCAGCAGCGGCGGCGGCGGGGGGCGGCGGCCCCGGGCCCCGGGCGCCATCGGGAGGGCCGGCCGGGCGGCGGAGAGCGGAGAGCGGAGAGCGGCGGCGGCGCGGAGCCGGGAGGCCGGGTCGATGCCGGGCGGGCGGGCGGGCGGGCGGGCACCGGGCGGCTTTGCAAACGTGGAAAGGTCCCGCGGCCCAGCCCCGGGGAGGAGCCACCCGGAGCCCACCCTCCGCTTCCCCTTCCTGGGCGAGGCGGCGTCCCGGAGCGGCGGAACCCGTCCTCCCTCGCGGAGACGGGTCGCCTGCGTTGTCTGAGCTCCGGTCCTAGACGAGGAGGAGTCGCCGAAGAGGCTGAGACCGTCCTTGGGAAGCACGCGTGGAAGCCTCCAGATGAAAGTTGTTTTGTTGTTTTGGTTTTTCGAGGTCTCGCTCTAGCCCAGGCTGAGCTGGAATGCACCATGGAGTCTCAGGGTGGCCTCTGCCTCCCGAGGGCTGGGATTAAAGGCGCGCGCCGCCACGCCCGGCCGGATGAAAGTTTCAAGGGACTGGGAATTGGACTGGATGAATGTCCTGTGACCCGTCATAACCACAAGTTCCCACGTGCGTGACTATGGATGGAGACCAGACTCCAGGTAGAGACCCGCACACCGCTGGAACTCATCACAGGAGCTAGATGCATCCTCAATTTAGAACTGGCAGGAATATTTAATAGAAGATGAGAGGAGGGATGAGAAGAGCGATTACCAGAGTCTGAGAAGGGTGTGGAACAGGGGAGGAGAGAGAGGGTGGTCAGTGGACACAGGGTGAGGTGGGCAGGGTGGATAGAAGGAATAATTTTTCTATTATTTATTGAGTTTCTGTGTGTGTGTGTGTGTGTGTTACACGCTCATGCGGGTGTGAGTGCAGGCATGCAGGTGCCACAGCACACATGAAAAAGGAAAACTCACCTTTTTTTCTTCCTTGGAGGCCGGGTTTCACTCTAACCCAGGCTGACCTGGAATTCACTATGGAGGCTCAGGCTGGCCTCAAATTCACAGTGACCCTCCTACCTCTGCCAACCGAGTGCTGGGATTAAAGGCATGTGCCACCACTCCTGGCTCCTTCTTTTGTTTAATAACACTTTATTGACAATTTTCATACATGTACATAGGCATTTTGATCAACCTCCTCCCATTAGCTTCTTTTGTTTTACACACACACACACACACACACACACACACAGTGGTGGAGGTAAGGACTGCCACTGTGTGCTCATGAATAGAACAGCCACTTCATGTTCATGTCCCAGAGGACAGCATTCCAGACCGCTCCTCCCCATCCTCTGGCTCTTAATTCTTTCCACCACCGCTTCCACAATATTCCACAACATTTGGAGGCATGACAGAGATGTCTTATTTAGCACTGAGCACTCAACAGTCACTTATTCTCAGGACTCTGATGAGTTGTGAGTCTCCCTAGTAGTCACCACCATCTACAAAAAGAAGGTTCTCTAGGGGGGGGGGTGGCACAAGCCTTTAGTCTCACCACTCAGGGGGCTGAGGGAGGAGGATCACCATAAGTCTGAGGCCAGCTGAAGGTTAGAGTTCCAGGTCAGCTTGGGTTACAGTGAGACCCTGCCTCAAAGAAAAAAAAAGATTGTTCTCTGACCAAAGATGAGAATAGCATTTTTTTTTTGGCCATGCTAATCTTCTCTGTATCGTTCCAATTTAATATATGTGCTGCTGAAGCGAGCATGAGAATAGCATTTAACCTATGAACATAAACATAAATGTTTAGATGGGCACAATAGAGCCATTTAGCCAAACAATAGTAGCTTCCCCCAAGGGCCTATAACCTTCCCAGTCATAGGCTTTTGACTAGGCTCTCCGGACCAGGCTTGAATAGAGAAGTCCTCTGATTCAATCAGAGAACGGTTGGTTACCCCTTTAACAGACATATATCTTGCCTTACTGGTTGGTTGCATCGCTCATAGAAATCACTACTGGCTAAGACTATTGATTTCTCCCTCACAGAAGCCCGTATAGCACTTTTCAGCGTTATGACAGCTCGAAAGCAAAGAGACAGCTTCCTTCTAAGTTGTAGCTTGATTTCTCAGTGTCCTACAACTGAAGCATGTATTGTCTTCTGCAATTAACCCTCTCCTTCTGGTGGACAACCAAGAGCATTAGTAGTAGCTTATACTGGTTTGGGGGCCTTAGGGGCCTGTCTGACCAACAACTCACTGGGAGCTGGAATTGAGATGGTCCTATAACAATTTAAGGCTTCCAGGAGAGAATTATCCACCTCCACAGGGCACTTCTGTGTAAACATTCTTTTATTTTTTAAAATATTTTTAACAAACACATTGGTTTCCATATAGCTTTTTCATAAAGTTTTAATTTTGGTTACCCACTCCCTATACTTCCCTGCCTTCATCTTCCTCCCCTAATCCCCCTCCAGTCTTCCACCACCCTACTGATATATCTCCAATGCTCTCCCCTTAAGCTTTACATGGCTCCCAGCCCCATGGCTCCTTTATAGCTTTCTGGGCTTTACTGACTCTTACTCCAACTTACATGCAAAATCTAAAACATTTGAAGCTAGAATCCTCATGTGAGGATTTGTCTCTTTGAGCCTGGTTACCTCAGTATTTTTCTGGATACACCCATTTTCTTGAAAGTTTCATAATGAAACTTTATAGCTGAATTTTTGTGTCTATGTACCACATCTTCATTATCCATTAATCAGTCAATGGGAATCCAGGCTGATTCTATTTCCTATCTATTGTGAACAGAGTAGCAATAAACATGACTGAGCAAGTATCTATAGTAGTGTAGAGTCCTTAGGATATATACCCAGGAATGGTATAGTTGAGTCACATAGTATATCTATGTCTAGGTTTTGAGAAAACTCCATACTGAATTTCATAGTGACTGTACCAGTTTATACTCTCACCAACAGGAAATAAAGTTCTTTCTCCACAACTCCACCAGCGTTTCTTTTCATTTGATTTTTTATTAAATATTTTTATTAATTTGCAAGCAGAGAGAGATAGAGAGAAAAGAGACAAAGAGAATAAGAGTGCCAGGGCCAACAGCTTCTGCAAACAAACTCCAAACACATGCAACCACCTTGTGCATCCAGCTTTATGTGGGCACTGGTGAATTGAACCTGGGTCGTTTGGCTTTGCAGGCAAGCACCCCAACCACTGAACCATCTCTCCAGTCCCCTCATTTGAGTTTTTGATGACGGTCATTCTGACCAAAGATGGAATTGCAAAGTAGCTTTAATTTGCTTTCCTTGATGCTAAAGATGTTGAACACTTTTTAAAATATTTATTGGCCCTTTGTATTTCTTCATTTGTGACCTCTCTGTTCAGTTTCATAGGCTATTTTTTATTGGATTGTTTGAATTCTTATTGTTTCATTTTGGGGGCTCTATTTATATACTAGATATTAATCCTCTGTCAGATGCTGTGGTAATTTGAGTGTAAAATGTCCCCCATAGCCTCATGTGTCTGTGATTAATCCTCATACTTGATCCCCACCTAGTGGAGCCTTTGGGAGGAGCCTGGAAAGAGATGTGTTGTGGGGGCAGACTTTGAGGATAATTATTCCACCTCCACTAGGTGTTCATCACTTGGTTCACTTCCTCTACTACCTCCTTGCTGATATGAGACAATGTGAGCCAGCTTCCTGCTTGTGCCACACTGTCCTCTTATCATGATGACTTCTAGAAACTGTAAGCCAAAATTAAGTCTTACCGTTCTTAAGTTGTTTCTGGCCAAGTATTTTGTCCCAGCAATGAGAAGGTAGGTAATTGCTACAGATGTGAAGCTACAATGATTTTCTCCTATTCTGTAGGCTGGCTCCTAACTTGGCTAACAGATTCCTTTGCTATACAAAAGCTTTTTAATTTCATGAGGTCCTATTTGTTGCCTTATTTCCTGAGCAACTGGCATTCTATTCAGAAAGTCCTTATGTATGCACATATGTTAAAGTGTTTCTCCTGCTTTTTCATCTAGTGATTTCAGAGTTTCAGATTTGACATTATGGTCTTTGATCATTTGGAGTTGATTCTTGTGTGTAAAATCTAATTTCATTCTTCTATATATAGATATCCAATTCTTGGACTGGGAAGATGGCTCCACAGCAAAAGGTGCTTATTACCAAAGCCTGACAGCCTGGGTTTGATTCCCCAGAATTCATGTAAAGCCAGATACACAAAGTGACCTATGTGTCTACAGTTCATTTGCAGCAGCAACAGGCCCTGGTGTGCTCATTCTCATTCGTTTATATTCTCTTTCTCTCTCTCCCTCTCTCTCTCTCTCTCTCTCTCTCTCTCTCTCTCTCTCTCTCTCTCTCTCTCTCTCTCCCTCCCTCCCTCTCTCTCTCTCTCTCTCCTCTCTCCTTGCAAGTAAACAAATAAAAATATTTTTAAAAAGAAATACCCAATTTTCCTAGCATCATTTGTTCAAGAGGCTGTCTTTTCTCCAGTTAATGTTTTTTCTTAAAAATCAGATGGTTTTTGCTGCGTGGGTTTATATCTGGATCTTTGATTCTGCTCCACTGTTCCACATGTC
>PVHP010053933.1:0-10574 GCA_004024765.1 Zapus hudsonius | reverse complement strand
TAAATGGATATATTCTGTCCGCCAAACTGATCTCTAAATACTTATATTTATGTCCATATATCAATGTTACTCTCACTTTTGGTTACAGAAACTTCTCTTTTGAGATGAAAGTGACCATCTCAAAAGATGATTAGAGTGGGGACACTCTAATCAAAGTGTTGAGAAGGAGAGACAGTGGAGTGTTCACACTAAGTGAGGCCTCTCTGTCACACCCTCCCAGGCTCAGAGCCAAAGGAAAGGGAAGACTGCTTACAATGCTGTCATCCAGACATAAAGTAGCCTTGACATTCATAATCTCACAGTGGCTACATAAGAGCTGCATAATAGGAGGGGGGAAATGATGACATCAAAGTAGAAAAGAAATGAGTTGAAAAAAATAAGGGATTCAGTGGAGGGAGGTTTGGGAGAGGGAAAGGAGGGTCGTGGGAGACGATTATGATCATGGTATATATTATCTAGATGTAGGAGGTTGTCAATAAAAAGTTTTTTAAAATGGCACAGACTTGTGATCCCAGTTACTCATGAGGCTAAGACAGGAGAATATCAATTTCAAAGTCAGCTTAGGCAATTTAAGGAACCCTGTCACAATAAAAAGTAAAATAACCCAGCACTAGGGAGGCAGAGGTAGGAGGATTGCCATGAGTTCAAGGCCACTCTGAGACTACACAGTAAATTCCAGGTCAGCCTGGGCTAGAGTGAGACCCTCCCTTGAAGCTCCCCCCAAAAAGTAAAATAATAATAATAATAAGAGGTGGGAGACACAGTTCAGTGGTAGAGCACTTGCCTAGGAGAGTTGAGAACCTTTAATCCTCAGTACTATAAGAGAGGAGGGAAGGGAGGAAGAGGGGGAAGGGAGCAAAGGAAGAAAGAAAGAAGGGAGGAGGAAAGGAAAGAGGAAAGATGGGAAGGGGAGGGAAGAGACAAGGAAACCCGAGAATTGAACAAGTGTGTAGCTCTTCTTACATGAGGTACCTAGTATAGTCAACTTCATAGAGACTAGAAGTAGAATGGTGGGTTCCAGGGCCTGGGGTGGGCGTTAATGTGCTTCATGGGGCACAGCTTCAGTTCTGCAAAAAGACCAAGTTATGAAGATGGATGGTGCTGTTGGTAGCAGACCAGTGTGAATGTCCTTAATGCAACAGAATTGTAATGCATAAAAATGGTTGAAATGATCAATTGAATGTTATGTAGATTTTATCATAATTAAGGGGATGCAAGGAAGAGAAAGAAGGATAAAGAAAAGAAGGAAGCAAGGAAGGGAGAGAAGGAAGGAAGGGGGAAGGCAGGCAAGGGAACTCAGTTCCAGTCTCAGCACTGTCGGAAGAAGGGAGCCAGGTAACTCAGACCCTAACTCTGAACTCTGGAGAGGAGTGTGTGTGTGTGTGTGTGTGTGTGTGTGTGTGTGTGTGTCTGTGTGGGTGTGTGTGTGTGCCCGTGTGTGTGACCCTGTGTGTGTGCGTGTTTGGGTGTGCGTCTCCCTGCAGGAGTCAAGTGGATCCACAAGCAGCATGATGAAAGAGGTGAGCATATTGGGCCAAGCCATTTAATCCCTGGACCCTCCCCATGACTAATAATTGAGGTCACTGTGTATAACACAGCACCATATAAGCTTTTCACTGGAAGCTACTCTTTATACGCCCAAGAGCCTTCATAACATCCTTGTAAGGCTATGGGTAGGAAGCCAGTTCTCCATAACCTGTTCAAACACACAATCTACTTGTCCAAAGAAAGACTTGATTTTGAAAGCCTGAGAAATTATGTCTAGCATTCAGGGCCTGCCACTGTATGGACGGTTTCACTGTTTAAGATCAAAAGAGTGTGAAAATGTTTTCTATAAACTGTAAAGTGCCTCATTATCATCTTTCTTCCTTTCACTGGAGCCTGGCTATGGGAGCAAGTGAGCACTAAACTTTAAGGAACTAATATTTTAGGAAAATAACCATGATACTGAGGAAGAAAGTTCGACCTTTAGGCAGGCCTTAGAGGCAGCCTGTGGAAACTACAGATGGGACCCAAAAGCCCATTGGCTGGACTCTGAAAAAGTCAATTCTGTAGTGTTTAGGCAAAACCATCAACTTGAGTTAAGCCAGATATGGGTCAATAAAGCCTCACATCAAGCCCTTATCATTGTCAGTACTGGGGTCCCAGGTCATTTTTATCAGATTCTTAGATTTTTATATTAAGATATAATTCACTATTTGAAAGTATACAATTCAGTGGGTTTCAGAATTGTCGGGGAGATGGAAAAAATATTTGCTTTGCTCTCTTAAGGGTTGCTGGAACGAATTGACAACAGACAGCTTGGCAAGAGAAAGCAGCACACATTTATTTAAGTGCCATGGGGTGGGACCACCAGCCACCTAGTAAGACTTAGCTCCCTACATAGCTTTCTTCTTGAGGCATGGGGGGGGGGACTTTGGGCCATGTAGTGATTGAGTGATTGTTTGGGGGAAGGATGAATGGATCAAGAAGATAGACAATAGTTCATAAATGATCCTCATTAGAAGATGAATGGACCTAGGAAATGAACACTAGATGAGTGCGTGTAACAAAGTCCAAGCACGTAACTGACAGGCTCAATCTTCTTTCCTGCAATGTGACTTTAGTTAATGAAACCTCAGACAGTGGGCAAAAAGCAGATGTCTTTCCTCTCTGGTGGATCTGGTCTTTAGACAGATAAAAGGTAATCAGAGGAAAGCACCGATCTCACACACACACATACACACACACACACACACACACACACACACACACACACACACACACGTGTATATATATGATTTATATGTATAATGTTTTTATAATAGTTGTGTATTTTTAGCTATTAAATTTATACTTTGTTCCATTTTGAGTTAATTTTTGTATATGATATGAGAAAATGCTTCAACTTCATTCATTTAGATGTGGATCTATGTTCCAATACTACCTGTAGAAAAAACTATTGAATTATGTTGGGAAACATGTGATGAAAGTGAATCTTTCTTCATGTCTGATGTAATCATTTGAAGGTTTAAAATCCTTTCCAAATGCTAAGTGAAGTGAGACCTACAGACCACAGAGTATAAAATTTTATTTGTCAAATGTCTAGAATCGGCAAATCCACAGAAATAGAATGGAGAGTCATGATCACAGGAGGCTCTAAGGAAGAGGAAGCAGAGATGGCTAAGAGATGTGGGGTTGTGGAATTGTCCTGGAATTAGACAGTGGTGATTGTTGTACAGCATGGTGAATATAGTAAAAAACTAAAAACTAAATTTCACATGTTAAAATATCTTCAATTTCATTCATTTCAAAATAATTCTAAATTATCCTCGCATTTTCTTCTTTTGCTCATGGATTACATAAAATATAATTTTAATTTCCAAATATCTGGATATTTTTCAAACCTCTTTCTGGTTTTTATTTTTACTTCTAATTGAATTATTTTGTGATGAGATTTCAATCTTTAAAGATGCAGTCATTTTTGTGACTCAAATTATAATCTATCTTAGTCAGTCGTGGAAACGTCAAAGGAAATGAGTTTATGCTGTGGAGTGGTCAAGTTGATTGATCAATCATGTTGTCCAAGTTATTGATTTATTGATTATACTGACTTATTGATTTTTCTGCCTGTTTGTTCTATTGGTTTCTGAAAAAGAATGATGAAATATTTAGAATCAAGCTATAATTGTGTATTTTCTATTTCTTCTTTAAGTTTTGTTAGTTTTGTTTCATGTACTGTAGAATTCTGTTAATGAGGCTGGAGAGATGGCTCGGGAGGTAAGTGTGCTTCCTGCTTGACAAGCATGATGACCTGAGGGGGCCTGAAACTGCTTGAGTTTGAATCTCCAGATCCCATATAGACAGCTGGGCATGGCCAATGCACCTCTAACCCCAGTCCTGCAAAGGAGTGCAAAGACCAGGGAATAATCTAGGCTCAAGAAAAGCAATAGCTCTCGTATCAGCAGGAGACTCCAGCTCAGATAAGATCAGGCAAAAGAGCACTGGGACAGGATACCCAGCATTCCACCGCAGCCACGGCAGGAAGGCAGGCATCCCCCTACTTCAGGAAAGCACATGGGGTGCAGCAAGGGAACATATGCATGCATTAACACACACACACACACACACACACACACACACACACACACACACACACACAACTCTGTTAATGGATATACAGACAGTTAGGGTTGTTATATTATCTTGAGTTTTTCTTTTTAACATTATGAAATTATCCCTCTTTATCTCGGGTGATATTTCTTGTTTCATAATTAAACAACTCCAGCTTTTTGATAACTGTGGTTTTTGAATCATATGTCCCCAATAGACTTGTGTGTTGTGAATGCTTGGTCCCAAGCTGGTGGCAATTTGGGAGGTGGAGCCTTGCTGGTGAAGGTGTGTAGGGAGGAGGTGTGTTGCTGGGAGTGGGCTTACAGCCAGCTCCTGCTTGCCAGAGCTGCAGCTGACTCTTGCTGCTTTCTGCTAACTGCTATGGCAAGAAGTGATGCTCAGCCTCTGCTCTACCATCCTTTCCCTACCAAGCTGAACCCTCTCCTTGAGACTATAAGACAAAATAAACCCTTTCCTCCCATCAGCTGATTTGGGTCTGGTGTTTTGTTTGTCCAGGTACCATGAAGTTTCAGCAGTAGTTTATCTTTTTCATTCTTTTAGTTGGAACCTATTTTTGTTTTTATATTTCAGAGGGGTTTTTATAACTGTGTGTGAATAGTACACTTCACTATTTATTTACTGTTTGTCTCTTCTCTTCTTTATAACCTTTTCTTTCTGAAATCCTTCTCTGTATCCTTGTGAAATGAGTGTCTCTTTGTAAACTTCATCTTGTCCACACCATTGACCTGCATGCTTATGTTGTGTGGCCTCA
The DNA here is from genome assembly GCA_004024765.1 of Zapus hudsonius. NCBI lineage: Eukaryota > Metazoa > Chordata > Mammalia > Rodentia > Dipodidae > Zapus > Zapus hudsonius. The sequence goes on along the minus strand of PVHP010053933.1, from coordinate 5,710 downwards.
TGTTAACCATTTCTGGAACTTTTCTTTCTTTTGTGTGGATCCAAGCATTATTTTCCTTTTGCCTACAAGAATTTCCTTTAATACTTCTTGTAATGCTGATCTGCTAGGAGTGAACTCAAAAGTTTTGTCTCCAAAAGTCTTTATTAGGCCTTTTTAAATTTTTTATGTTTTTTTTCCAAGATAGGGTCTCATTCTAGCCCAGGCTGAACTGAGACTCACTCTGTAGCTTCAAGCAGCCTCAAACTCACAGTGATCCTCCTGTCTCAGCCTCCTGAGTGTTGGGAGTGTGTGTGCACCACACCCCACAGGCCTTTACTTTTAAAATACATTTATTTACGTATTTATTTGCCTGTTGTTTATTGTAGAGAGAGACAGAGTATAGATGTGCCAGAACTTCCTGTTACTGTGAAAGAACTCCAGATATATGAACCACTTTGTGCATCTGGCTTTACATGGGTCCTGGGAAATCAAACCCAGGCTGGCAGGCTTTGCAAGTAAATGCTTTTAACCACTGAGCCATGTCCCCAGACCAGCCTTCACATCAAAAATTTTTTTTCACTGGATATAAAATTCTAGGTTGATTGTTTTTTCTTTTCTTCTTTTCATGTATCAAATCATTGTCATATGGCTTATATAATTTTGGACAAAAGTCTACAATATTTCTTACTTTATCTATAACATAAATTATACCTTTTTCTAGGGCTTCTGTTAAGATTTTATCTTTCTTGATAATATTTAATAATTTGATTATGGTGTATCATAATATGACTTTATGCATTACATTTTGGTTAGGAGGCACTATAATTCTTGAATCAGTTGTATATATAGATATTTCAATCAAATTTGAAAAAAAATCTGACCAACATTTGGTTTAGACTCTGTGCGCCTTCCCATTTTTCAAATTATACACTAATTGAAGACTTTGTCCCTTTATTGTTTTGATTTCCTAAAGTCTGTCTTCCCTGCCTCATTTTGGATAGTTTCCATTGCTAATTTTTAAAATTTTGCTTATTTTTCCCCTGAAGATTCCAGTTCATGCACGTGTGTGTGTGTGTGTGTGTGTGTGTGTGTGTGTGTGTGTGTGTGTATCCATGCATGTGTGAATGCATGTAAAGACCAGAGTGCAATCATGAGGTCCACCTGTGTTGAGCCGGGGCCTCTCACTGATCTGGAGCTTGTCCAGTAAGTTAGACTAGTTGAACCACAGGTCCAGAGATCTGCCGGTCTCCATCCCCTCACTGCGGGGATTATAGGCATGAACCAACCAACACACCTGGCTTTGTTATATGGGGTCTGGGGAGCAGACTCAGTTCTTCATATTAACACTCCAGGACTTTACCGATGGAGATATCTTCCTCAGCCTCCAGTTAACTTTGAATTCCACCACTAGAAGTTACATTTGGTTCTTGTTTTTCATCACTAGAGGCTCCATTTGGTTCTTGTTTCATATCTTCCATTCTTTTCTCATTCCATTTCGTTTTTTTTTCTTTAAATTCTTGAGTGTATTTTGCATACTTATAATACTTATTTTAATGTGCCTGTCTGTTCATTTAATCAACTCTGTCATTTTCAAGTATGTTTCTGTTAACTTAGCATGGGTCACATTTTCCTCACTTGGTGAGTCTAGTTTTTGATCAGCTTCTGTATATTTTAAAGGTTTTTTTTTTGTGTGTGTGTGTGTGTGTGTATTTAGATAACTCTTTATAGAATATTGAGTTTTCAACTGATGGGCCATTTGTTACTTATGGATAGAATTATCTCTTCAGGGGCTTCTTTTAAGCATTGTCAGGGTGAGCCTGAAGTTTCTTCTTGTTCGATGGAGAATTTCATCCTACTCCTGCAAGGTGGCTGGTATTTGTACAATTCATAGTCCCGTATGAATTCTGAATTCTGAATTGCCTAGATTTATGGAAGCCCTGTGCATTCTATCTGTGTTCACACCTCAGTAATAAACACTCAACAGAACATTCATGTAACACATTTGGAGCTTTTTCCACACAACTCCGTCTTTTCTGGAACACATATAATTTCCATCTAAAACCTCTTTGGCTTTCATTTCTATTATTTTTCTCTTAAATAAGCCCAGGCCAGCTTCAAACTCGTGCTCCTCCTGCCTCTGCCTACTGAGTGCTGGAATCATAGGCATGTGCCAATAGACCAGGTAATTTCTGTCTTTCAACTCACCAAGATCACCATGCTGTGTTTGGAGTTCCTTTCACTTCTGTAAAGTCCAGAATATGTCACACTCCAAAACAGGTGACACAGGGCTCACCTGGTTAATTTTCTTTGTCTCAGGGACTGCAGTCATGTACTGCGTGCTATGAAAATCCAAAACTGTCAGCACATTCTGTGCTCCAGTTTTCTAGTTGTTTATTACAGTGGGTGGGGAGGGAGACCTGGATCCTGTTGCTCTGTGGTGGTAATGAGCAATCAGTGCAATAAACGTATACGGATTGCTTCGGAGTAATCTCAATGGAACCTGGGAAGTAGATCCTACTGACTTGGCTAGGGTCCAGTGTTAGAGAAGCGGCAGAAAAAGCAGCCCCTGGGAGCCTTGCACAGCAAGGAGGACCCCCAACCAAGAAGGCCACTTAGAGGTCACTGACACAAAGCCTACTGTGTGTTCAGGTGGCTGTCTAGCATCCATTTGCTACTCCACGTCACTCGCCACTCTTGTCCTGCCCTGTGTCCCAGAGCTTTGAACGTTGGATTGCACACAGGGGCATATTAAGTGCTGGATTTCTTTCAGTTGTTCCCAGGCAAAGGAAGGTATGAGCAGGAAATGGAAAGCAAAATTTGTTCTTTTCCTGTCAGATCATTGAGGATTAGTTTTGCCCAGACACTAAAGGCCATGTTGTCCTGAAAGGCAGACCTCTCCTTACAGGTATTCTTTCTGGGTTCTGCTAACCACTCCTTCCCCTGACTTATCACACTTAGGAATGACAATATTTCCTTGAGAGCACTAAAGCTAAAGTATTGTACCTTTTGTTATTAGCCTCCCTAAACTCTACCGGTTGTTCAATTCATAGTTCTTTTATTAAATGCTCCTATGTCTTTTTTCCAACAAAACCCTGACGGATGCTGTAAGGTGTTGGTGCTGACCCTAAGTATACCGTCAGACCTCAAGCAGATTGCTTGACTAACCCTGGTCATCATTTGCTCTTGTCCCAATCTTGACTCCCTCAGTGTTTAGAAATCAGAAGTTCCATTTCCGGAGGCTGTACAGAGCAGCAGACCTGAGGAAAGAAGTGGTCCCTCTCCTCCAGTGTTTCAGCTCCTTGCTTTCAGAGTTTAGCTGCTCTATGCTTTTCTTTCCAGCTCTTAGTAACAAAAAAAACCCACTGGAGAGGGCTAAGAGAGCCGGAAGTAGGACAAAGACCACTCACATAGAGTCACCATCACTTAGGGATCATTTTCAAGGTCAAGTTTACATAAGCAACTCAGCTTTTAGTTCTGGCCAGTAGGCTTATCACACAAGGAACTCTCTTCTCTCTTGATATATGTTCCCTAGAGAGGACTTTGTTATTGTTGTTTTGTTTTTCAGAAGCAGGGTTTCACTCTAATCCAGGCTGACCTGAAACTCACTCTGAAGCCCAGGCTGGATTTGAACCCATGGTGATCTTCCTATCTCAGCCTCCCAAGTTCTGTGAGTAAAGGCTTCAAACACGATAAGCCATTCACCCTTGAAGGCTGAAGTTCTTCCTTGAGTTCCCCTTGATTCTTGCCCTAAAAACAATACACTTTCTCCTACCCATGTTGGGACTCAGCACCAAAGCTTCCCACTTCTCCCAAATCAGCTCTTCTCTCTCCCTCTCCCTATAAGGGAGACTCCTTCCAAGATTTCCAGTAAGGTTAATGTAGCCTTAAAAATTAGACCTCCTTAACCTTATTCATGCATAGACTCAAATACGATATTATATCTTTTTAGAGAAAAGGCCAATGTTACCTGTGATGTGTGGACATTAAGCGCAACCCAGAACTGTCTGAGAACACACCCATGCAAGTTGTCGGACTGAATCTACTCAGGAGTTCAGAGATTTCCAATAAGTCAACAAGTCCCTGAGGTAATGGAGACCGAAAACTGGTACTCTTTTCTCTCTAGCATCTACTTGACGTCTTCCAATCTGTCTCACTATGGTGGCTCTCCTGCTCTCCACGACCTCTGTACAGTTCTGGTTTATGATGAGGACCTTCCACGAAGCGCTAGCCACCCACATTGTTGGTTTAAGTTCTGCAGACTAGAGCCCTTTGATTCCTAACTCTTGACCCTGATTCCAATGAACTATTCCCTCTGGGCTTTCCATGGGGGAAAGCTTGTCCTTAACAGGAGAGACAACGTACCCAGAGCTGTGCTATTGTTGGAGAAATCATACCCTGAGCCCCTAAGTAGCAGTGACTCAGAGGGTTAATTAAGGTTCTTTCACTTCCTTTTCTCAAATGTATCCCTACCTTCCAGGTGAACAGTGGAAGCTCTGGAGTCTCTTTCTTTTTATTTTTCTTTCTTTCTTTCTTTTCCTTCTAATTTTTTCTTCTCTCTCTCTTTTTTTTTTGTTTTGTTTTTCAAGGTAGGGTCTCACTCTAGCCCACGCTGATCTGAAATTCACTATGTAGTCTCAAAGTGTCCTCAAACTCACTCCTCCTACCTCTGCCTTCTGAGTTCAGGGACTAAAGGTGTGTGCCACCATGCCTGGCTCTCCTTCTTTATTTTTTAGGTGTAAATTTATTTTTAAATGTACATAATCTCCTCTCACCACCTCCTTTGCCTCCTCTCCTGCCTCCTCTACTGAACTTCCTCTTCTTTCCTACTATTACATTTTCTATAGTAATATCTCCCCTCACCACCTCCATCACCCACAACAAGCTGAGCTTCTTAAAGGAGGACTCTGAGGTAGAGAGATGGAGATTTGAGGGGCTCCAGATTTTTCTTCTAGCTGTTTACCATGTAAACACCCCATTTTCCACTTAGATTTCATGCTTACTTGGGATTACTTTAGGGGATTGGAGGAAAGCCAACTCATGGCACCAACTTTGTAGCTGGTAATCCTTGCTTAAAATAATTTAAACCCGCCCTCCCCAGGCCTGAGGCAAAACCCTGTTGCTGAAGAAACCACAGAATGCCATAGATCAGCATCGAGAGACCCTTCGAGGTCTGAAATGGTATCCAGCCCCCAGAAAGCAGTTAGTGTAGTGCTGGAAGGTACTGTACAAGCTGCCAGGGGAAACTGATCAACGACAGCTGGAGTAAACAGAGACCACTGACATGAAACACAGTCTGCGGCCATGGGTAGGCTGACCACACCTCCTACTGGGAGAGAACAGTGAACCAAGAAAGGAGCACTCGTGCAATGGAGGAGCCTGGGCCTGGGGGAGACAATCAACAGCTTCCAAATTCGGCAAAATTTTCCACTTAGTGAGGGGGAGCCCTTGTCTGGAACTTGGGATTCAGGGCGATAGGCACCGGATCCCATACTCTTGGGCTCCCAAGAAAAGATGCACTATGGGGGCAATTGACAGGGAGGCTACTAAAAATAGAATCTTCGTAATCCAGAATTGTGTATATTTGTTAACCTACACTGATCTCACTCTCCGATGGAGAATGTGTTCGTATTTTTCAGGATGCAGCGAGAGAGCTGTGGCCCATCTAACCCTACCAACCGACCGTAGGCCGATAGCTGAGATCCTGGCAAGAGAGGAGCCACTACAGTCATAT